>JAHZMW010001924.1:0-14233 GCA_027743745.1 Alloscopus bannaensis | reverse complement strand
ATGAGTGGAAGAAGTAGTCGTTCCCAGTCTTCATGTATGTCCATTCCATTGTCCAGGTTCATCTTGTTTGTTGCCTTTCTGATGAAAAGTCCTTCCATAAATAACATGTTTCCAGTCTGCCAACCTTATTGTGCATCATTCAGAGGTCACTTTTATCCGGATATATTACATGATTATTATGAATTAATTTACGCTACATGATCATCCTTTGCAAGTTGTAGAAATATGCCACTACAAACTGTTGCACTCGCACTAATATTCAACCTAATATTTCCCTGAGTATGTGTGCTGAAGTGTGATGATCTTTACACCAGAAGCTGTGCGTAAAGTGGATGTTAATCTTGAGTCCATTGTCTTGCACACTGACAAAGGAATGGCAAATAAGATCAATTTGATCGATTGAGAAATAATGACACTGACTACTACTGTGTTCATGACATTCTCAACTCTTTCAACGGATGATGATATGATAGCAGAAGAGGTATAATTGTGTAGATTTGATATTTCCTTTGCTTCAACGAGAAGCGACCAACAACAACCAGCTGCATTGTAAAAAAACAGGCAAAGCATGTATCTCGTATCTTTATCTGTGTAAAAGTGGAAGTGCAACATGTAGCTTTTCGATACAAACCAAGATCAAAAGAGTTGTTAAAAAGAAATGGACCACTTTACGCACATACGCGCTTCCAGAGTCGACAGTTTTAAGACACCGACACCGACGTCGACGACGTCACATCGAGCTCTAAGTTACGACATTAAAATTTGTTACTCAAACTCTAACTGCCTACCTGTGCAATTTTACGGCTACAATTGTGACTGAGCGTTCTTCGCCAATAGGTTGCATGAACGAAGGGTTGGTTTATATGAAATACATGAATCATCAACCGACCTTCCTAACTCATTTACGATTACAACCAGACAGAGACAGAGTTTTAAAAGCTTTATTTCAACTTAAAAAATTAAACTAAAATTTTGTTGTAAAAAAATGGCATAGAAAAGTTCCAGTTTGATGTCGCATGTCGGGCAGAATATTTGCAGTACTGCGACAGAGCTTCACATAGGCCGTGTATGGCAAATGGCAATACACATGCCTGTACGTTTAATACAATACTGTACAAAAAGTTTCATTACATCGAAAATTGATGGTGATTTTTCAATAAAACTTTTTTGTAGCATTGATTACAAGTGTAGAAGAGTTACACATCGCCTTGTTTGATTTAAAATGATTTTGTGGCAAGGAAGAAAAGATCCAGACGATAAACACACCTGCTGTTTATACTGCGGACTTACAGTGAGTTGCAATAAACTAATTGCACATCAACGAAGTGAACATCCGCAAATGCGCGAACTGGGTTACGTTTCGATTGTTGCACGAGAAGAGAATCCGAAGGACGAAGTACTCAGACAAAACGTAAGACATTACAATTATTACCGTTTATTGAGGCGTTACGTAATATGTTTATGACCCCAAGAACACTTAAATCCAATTCCGCGAAGTACATCGTATCATTTAGCTTATCTCCCTATACTAGCACCATACAACTAAAGTTACATAACTGCCGAATTAGCGTTAAAATTTTCAGTAAAACTGACCAAGTCAATCTGCCCATGCTAATCCTCAACCTCATACAATGAATAAAGATATCACTCCCCTCATGGATGCGTTGAAGGCTAAGAACGAAGAAATTCAAAACAAAACAAGGATCTGGAGCTTCAGTGTCTGAGACGTTTACTTGCTGCGAGGGAAGATCAACCGAAACGCAATCAACCGAAAAAAGCAAGATACAATTAGCTTGCTCCTTTATATCTGTTCATAATACTGTATTCATTAAACGTTCTACTGTACAGTTCACTGGTATACGTTTTCTATGCCATTATATAAAACTTAAAATAAATAATTTGTTAAACTCACCTCGTGAAATTGTTTGAGATACTCTTAAAAATCGACCTCGAGTATTTTCCTGTAACACAATAATCAATAACACATTCAGTCTCTGATAAAGAACAGAAAACATACAATTACTGTATGAACCTCGACCGTCAAAGTCACTTAACACTTAACGTACGACTAGAAACATAGATGACATTCTTAAAATCAACATATACATAAATGTGCTAGTACTTCAGCTAATCATGCCAATACGCAAACTCAGAGTAGAGTGCATAGAAAATTCAGTATACCACACAGACGATATCTCATCAATACGGGATGCTGGAACGTCAAATTTTGCAAGACAAAAAATCGGAGGTTTGCAATTCTACAGCAATCATCCAGCATAATATAACAATTTGAAAAAAAAAGTATTTATCCTACAAAAGCCTACTGCACCGCAAGTGTGTCTTTCTTGATGTTCTAATCCTGATAATGGGATTTCAAAGTTGTAAGCAGAAAATTTATTGCTTTATCTTTTACTTCAACGCATTCATCTTCCCTACCTACAGTTTCACAACTCATTGTCCCTTTTCGTTACTTTTATCTCTGCCGCATCACTACACAACGGCTGGACGACAAGGACAGGTTGCAACTGAGGGCCCTCCTAGAAAGGATAGACTTCATTTCCATTACAAAACTGCCAGAGGAAATTGTGTTCGGTTACATTCCCTTCAACTAATAAATCCTTTTTAATTGACTGCTCCCCATCAGAACGCATTATTAATTGAAATATGGTCTTTATTTCCCGGAATTAAGCAAGGTGCAACGTTTGGGCCAATCCGATGAGCTGTCAACTGGCCTACACATACATCATACGAGTTGCACCAATTGCCCTTCTCTCTACGTCCCCTCATAATATTTCTAATGAGAGCAATCAAGATCATATTAAACCAGGATATTATGATGCTTTAAAAGATACTAAAATGAAACAACAAATGACTGGATGTAAAATGACTATCTGTATACTGCATCAGTCATTAACTTTGTTTCTCATGAAATGGTCGTTGCTTCATTTTCTATTTTTTCCTGTTGGCGAAGAAAAAATCAGTAGATCTAAGATGGATCAGATTTTAAACGTTCCGTACATGAAGGAAGTTAAAGCCTTGCTGCCCGTGGGTCTATTTAAGGAACCAGAGTGAAAAGTTTGCGTAAATAACCACATAACTTTTGTCATGTCTATACCAAATTAAAATTGTCAATCGATAGCCATCAAGAGTTTAAAAAAGTATGCAAGTACTGATGAGTGATGATGGCTTTGCTTCATCAAAATGTTTAGCAAGTTCAACAATAAATTCAGGCGTAAAATAATTTTAAGATTTATCAAAATGTAATATGACTCCAATTTCCGCTCCAAAGTTGTGTGTTGTTTTTTACAATTAGTTCTTCGCATAAATTGTGAAATCTCAAGCGGTTGTCTGCAGTACATGCACATGCGCATAGCATACACAGACATTAGCTTCCAATAAGAAAAGTTCTATTCATGGCTCTTATGATTGCAGGCGAGGGTGAGATTGTAATTTTTTAGGCATCGTAATACAAAGTACCTTCGTCTTTTACAAGGGGCGCATTATGCAATTTAATCGACGATAGACGTTATGAAGGGTTGTGTCATCAAGCTTACCTTAAGGTCAAGATAGTAGCGACGATTGGTTTTAACCATGACTTCGGACTTGAGTTTACCATCCTCAGGAACATTCTCAGGATTAGGCGGACCTGTTCAACAACCAGAAAACCCCATTGGTACAATGACATAACAAAAATGAGTGAAATACTATGTCACTTCTTCGGGTAAGAATATGGGTTATGTATGCATATCAAATATGACATTATATGATGCAAATTGAAATGTTTCTTTACCTAGTGAAGCGTAATAGTCGCTGAAAGATGACAGGTGATCACGAAACTCAGCTGCTGTCGATAGAGCCAGGTACACTAGATAAGAGCAATTAAAAAAGGGGAAAATCTTATAAAGTAAGTTTTTAAATTTCCGTTTAAAAGTCGTTTTTGGAAAATATGGCAGTGAAAATGATTTTCTCACTTTCATCAACTTTTATGCCTATTCATTCTTGATTTCTATTAAAATAAATTTTAGAGTGCAGTAACGGGGATGAAGCATGTTTCTGCTGTGAATTGTTTGATGAATGCGAATTAATAAATCAGAATTCATTATGAAAAAATGCCGCGTGAATATTGCTTCAATTGCGAAGAATGGGTTGTCATTCAGAATGAATACGCAGAAAAGTAATTGCCACTACAATTATTATTATAAATGTAGCATTAAATATTACTTGAATAATAAAATGCTTTTACCTTGACTCCGCCGTCCATCCGCTCCTATCTCTGCCACTTTGATAAACTTACCTCGAGGGTTCTCTTTGACATCGAGGTAGAACCGTTTTGACTGGATCTGGAGCATCTTGGAGGCCAGCTCCTGCTCCTCCCCTTGACCTTTGGATTCAACAAAAGGCAGAGAGCATCGATTAGATTAAAGGTTCACAACTACTAATAATAACTTTGTAAGTTGTATGCCTTCTTGAAAATCGGTACGCCCGTCACGATGACGGATAAACGCTTTGCCTCTTTCAAATCTGACTACATCACATTGTCAGAGGTGAAAATCGCACGTTAACAAGCACATGACCTCAACCGGAAGCGGGTGAGGTCAAGAATCACACTTATCGAGTGATACGACACTGGAATGCTGAATGCTAGTAACGCATATGCTTCGAATACGATAAGGTTATTGAAATTCGAACACCACAGGCTCGAGAATCGGCTGGAAAAGTATTTTCATGCTTTTACCGGCGTAGGTAAAAGCATGCGGTCAAATGACTTTCATAGACGTTTTCCCATTATTTCAATCTCCTCTTGGCGAGCCTATGTAATCCTATATAAAACCCCATTAACGTGTGGCGTTTATAAAGAGAGCAATCAATAAAGGTGAAAAGCAACAAATTATAGTCCCTGGTGTGATCTATAAAATCATAATTTCGGAGGTCGTGTCCAGTGTGTACTATAACGGGGTGCAACTTTGCTGTCCAACGACATTCGCTGCGAAAAAGATAACCGCAAGTACATCGTGACATTGGGAAGCTTTACAATGAATTGCAGAAAATAAACATTCGGTGGATTACACTTATGATTTAAAGTTAAGATTGCCATGATTTGTATATTGGATTTACTCGAACAAATGTTAATTAAATTGTACTGACCTAATCCCCACAGCCAAGCATTCGCATCATCATCTCCCTCGCCTTCTTTTCGCCACATAGTGCTTCTTATATGTTATTTTGAACAAAATGTTGTACTCTGATCCAACCCGAACTATTTCAAAATATGCACCACTCTTTAGCAAACTCTACTTTGGTTATATCACTATATCTGTCTTTCCTCGGACTGAGCAATTTTTCCAGTAGCAGACAGACACAAACGTTGTACCAGTAAAGCATGTAGCAAAAAAAATCCAATCAGTCCAGTCTTCTCATTTGTTTCAGCCTTTTTCTACTCAAGTGATTAAAATCAGAGGTTTTCATTCCGAAATGACAACAAAACAGGACTTTATTATACTTCCAGGCACACGCGTCCAGGCACAGTCGCTACATACTCTTCAAGCTGCAGGCAATACAGACATTCAAACAGAAGATGATTTCAGTTCTAGCACCAAATGTGATGAATTGCTTTCCTAAACACAGAGTCCAACAACAGGTCTGTCCTTTGCGAGCAAGTTTTCGATATGAGAATGAGAACCATTCGATTGACAATTTCCAGTTGTGCAAATTTGCAAAGCGTAATCAACAGTAATCCACGTTGCTCCCACAATCCTACCAAGTTTCCACTTTCCTGAGCAAACAATCCTGTTCCCATCATTCCTTGACATTCCATCATCAAAAACTAATTTTTCCAGTCCTTCAACCCATCCCTTTTCCGATGGTTGACCTCAGCAGGTATCAAGTTTCGAAGGATTGGTGCACCACCGTAACAATGAGCTTTGCGGAGACCACGTGTCACACGCATACACCTTTGAACACAATGCTTTCCTACATGAGAACTCGTGCATCTTCGGCGAGAGCGGAGCAAGAATGCGAACGGAACTCATGCAGTTCATTCTCATTTCAATCATTATTGATAAAAATATCACAACAACAGTGGAGTTTGCACTTTAATATATATAAAACCTTCCAATGCGTATAATAGTTAAAATGTCTAGTTGTGCCTCTTTTTTCTTATATATGGAGGTAAGTTGTAGACGTTAGCGTTTCCGCATGAATGAACACAGACTGAGATTTAAAAACAGAGTCCGATGTAAACTAGCTCTTCGCCTCCTTGATATAATTTGAAAGCCGGTCCTCGTCAATCACTGGTTACTACTATAGCGCACGTACATTGCTCAACAAATGTTTTTAACCAAAAATTCAACGTATAATTTTTTTTTAGCTTTTATCAAGTGACCGAAGCACCGCATTGAAAAATTACTATGTTTCAGGAACACATAAAGGTGATGAATGAACACAATATTAAACTGACGAGAGCGAGTATAATGACTCAAGTAGCAGCACACCATTCGATTTCCAATTTACGTCGTGTGTGAATATTCCTCTTTGTATTTTTTAATGGTGGAAACTATATATTTCCACTTCATTTTCGCAAACTCCCTAAGTCCCGATTAAACGCCAACGCATATGCTTCTCTCCAATTGAGTGATAAGGCACGACGGTGTAAACTTGTGATGAAAAATGACTTGCAAAGGTACTAGACGAGCACGACGACCTGTTCAGTTCGATTCTTTCCTCTGTTCACAGTAACTATTACTTGCTTTTTTGCCGAAGAGACAAAAAATGCAAGCAACAGGCACAAGATACACCTTCCTCACTTCCTTCCTTCCTGCACCCTGATCACCAATGAAAATCCGTATGAGTTGTGAAGTAATAGAGCACAAAGTTTTTCCACAACAAGCCTCACATCAGGCTGATGTTGATGCATTGATGATCATCTTCATGCTATTGTTGAAAAAGTGAGCTGGGAGAATGTGTGTGTGAGTTTTTTCCCTGAAATTCGTGTGCGTATTGGATTGTATTACTGCAGAGATGCTGTTTTATGGCCAGCACTCTGAGCTACTCATCTCCTCAAGTAAGCAGATTGAAACTTATCTTTTTAAAGGTTGTCTATATAGGTTGAGTTTCTCTCTCTCTCTCTCCCTTTCTGTTCTTGCTGGCAGTTCACGCAACTAGCTTAAAAATCTCGCAACGAAAAATATGTACACAACTTTTTCTGTGAAGGCAACTGAACAGTATTAAACAGCGCGATGATGGCAACATCATCAGCATCATCAATGCCAAGCCAGTCCAGTTTATACTCAAGCTTTTGCGTATTCCCTCTCTCTCAAACACACTGCGTGTATGATATGATGAACGCAGAAAAGAATAAACGAAATGAAAGAGAGAAACAGAAAAATGGTATAAATGCATACGAGAAACCACCGAATTGTTATTATGAGGACATTCCTGCTGAAAATTTTAGAGAGAGAGAACGCACACTTTTTTAATAGGTACATACACACTTCTCTCCCAGTTCAGCATAGAACATAGTGCAAGCACGCACCACATTCACACACTCACTCACACACATACATACGACGTAATTCAACATGCAGCGTCGATACACTGGTTTCCAACCTCTTTCCAAGTCTATCCATCCATTACACCAGGACGCTAGGACTTTATTTTGTTCGAAAGCTTTGTTTATGAATACAGGCACTCAGTACGTATATTCTGTATTTACACTTTTTCGAGTGAAAAAAATTAAGCATATATGCACAGCGTATTTACTGTTGAAAAACTGACGTGAGGGTACAAGTGGCATAATGATGAACAAAATATTCCTAAAAGCTACTGACTTGCGTACTTGCTATACGACCAAACTACCTTTAGCAGGGTTTTCTACGTTTCATGATCTTTTTTCTTCAATAAGCTTCCTATTTGCTCAAAAATCAACTCTCTCTTCCCTTCTCTCGTGTATCTCGTATATATGTATATCTCTCTTGCGTGTAGATAAAGAAGAAGAGTACATTCAAATTGTTTGCACACACATACGCACATTTTCTGCTTTTTTCACATTCTTTTCCCTCTATTCGTTCCAAAATGTGCTCCTCCTAATGTTCATTCAACATCGCCGCCCGAGCAAGCAGCTTCACTTGTTTGAATGTACACACACACATGTTCCTTAGGTACTTACCTAAACATGTGTGTAGATGGATAAACGAATGCATGCGCCTGCAGTAAATAGCAACAGGCATCTTTGTTTCAATTTACGAGGCAGTCACTACTACTACTAGAGTGAAGTGTGTAGTGTGGTGATCCTCTGTAAAATATGTAGCGCTGAGCGCACACACATTTTTTTACTAGCAGCGACTTACGTATTATACACACACGCATTGGTTTTAGTTAAAGCAACCCTTGCTCGCACATCCCATTCGTTCAGCTATTTCTTACACGTGAAGACGAGAGAACTTGTGGACCACACTATTAAAGTAACAGCATGTGCAATGTGCACAGCAAACTCACGAGAAAGAGAGGAAAATCTCTTTACAGATAGGAGTCGTAATGGTTTGCTAGTTTTGAAAGAGATTCTTTCCCTACATTGTCCTACGCATCGTCAATCTGTGCAACCATATCTTTCATTCAATTAAGGAAACATGCTTAAATCAGTTAATATCTACTTAAGTACGGCGTTACGTACTACACATATCCTATGTTGTGCGTGGATTGAAAGGGATATGAGTGGCTCAGAAAGAATTTCAGCAGAAGAAGCATCCAACTTAGCCAATAATACTGTAAAAGCGAAGATGATTGTATAACGCAGATAGATACGTGATAACTATACAGATGATATTTTTACATTCATACAAAGAGGAAGAGGAGGTTTACCCAGCAAGGTGTGAGAATTTTGCCATGTGCCATGAACTAAAGCAAACGTGATGTCGTGGAAAAATTTAGCAAATTTGAACTCTTATATAGTATCATTCGCATCTCAGCGTCCATTTTATGATTAGAGAAAAATGTACTAAAGAAGCAGTATTTTCTCATATACACAAAAAAAAATCCAAAAATGTAAGTAGTGTGAGATGCTCGCTTAATCTGACTACTTTACACGATACTTTTTGGAGTTGAAATATAAAAAACCCACGTTAGAAAGTGTTATAAACAAGAATTTTTAAAACTAATGACAATATCTACATGCACAAATCTTTACAACGTTTAGTAGCTGGATTCTTCAGGTTTTCATGCATATACAAATTGGAGTTTTGGTCTCGAGCAGGTTGGTACTCCTGGTATTTACGTAACATCAGTGCTCTCTCTCCGAAAGAGAGACGACAACCAACGATGAGAATATAGCCACAAACATCCCTCTTGGTATGAATAGCAGCATTGTTGCAGCAGCACATTGAAATGAAGGTTTAATCAGTCTTTGTGGAGTATGTCTAATATCAATACCAATCCTATCCATGCAATACGCCCGCATTCCTTGTTCTTACTTTGCTGTACATTTCGCGTCTTTAAAAAACTACGTCAGATTTACATACACGCGCTGTGCACTTTTTGTAGGTATTTTTCAGTCGGTGTAGTGAACGAATCGAAAGCATGTTTATGCGAAAAATACAAAGTTATTTGACCCTTTTACGCTTACGCACTTCTACTCACACTTATTAATACGCATACACACTTATATAGATACATAGATATGATTCAACTGTTCAATGTGCATCTGTAGTAGAGCTCAATCTTTATATATCCTTATATATATATATAATATCCTTTATTCTTCTTTCATCACAATTGTTTCCGGCGAAGTATACAAAAAATATTTTTGTCGGTTTTACATTGGTATCTGAAACCGGCTTGTTTTTATACAGTACGCAATGTACCCAATGATCTTGACAATCATTCGTCGTTGTTGAAAATGAAAACTGAAAACCCATTCCGAGCTGAACTCTTACCCGCAGCTCTACCTACTACTACTACGCCTATGTGAACAACTCCATGGTTGGTCTTCCATATCAACCATGTGTACGGTTGTGTGTCTGCAGTGATGCAACGCAAACGAACACCGACTCTCCTAGCCACAAATTTCAACATCAAATGCAATAAAACTTCCTATCGTAGTGCTTCTTCGAGCGTCTAAAAAACTTATGTCTTATCTAAAAAGCAACTTGCATGTTTTCCTATTCCCTGTATCAATTCTATCCCACCGGCAAGACGTCTATGGTCCCATTATGCGCGAGTTAATTATGTATCTAATACCATTGACACTCAATATTTTTCGCTTTTCATTTTTCTGCCATCTTATTTTTATTGCAATACTCGTAAAAAAAGTAGTTACCTATATGATGCATAATGTTTTCTTTTCGTCATCCATCCAGTCCTAAAAGAATTTAAGCACTTGCGGCGACATTCATTTACACCCAGTTACGTAGGATTTTGGTTCAAAGATTTCATTCCATCTTAAAACCAGCTGAAATGAGATTAAATGAAGCCAAACCATCCATAATCGTTTATGGCTATAGCTTCCTGTCGTTGACCAGTAATGCAAGCACGACTGGTTATTAAATCTTTGTAATTAGAAAAAAAAATATGTATTTAAAAAATTACTGCAATTTATGAGTTCCGAGACCGTTTTTACTACTCTACATTAATTTTATTATATTATTACTCCTTAATCGGCAATATGGCCAAAATATAAAACGCAACATGCATACCTTCATGTAATCTTGTCGTAAGTGGTATATGATGGCAATGTAAATACGCGGGTTCCTGTTCTCACTGCTTCATCACTACAGCCGGAAACTTTCTTAATTATAGAGCTGAAGTTCCCCCAGATTCTTTTGAAAAGCACTATTATCCAATGTACTGGATAAATGTAGATAGGAACAACATTTCATCGTCATACATTTAGACGACTTCGAGCCAATAGCTTCTGTGTCATCTCGTTTATTGAAGAAGCTTTTCCAAGAAAAGAGGGATCAAATAACAAGCTTTACAAGGCGTCAGATATATTGAAGAACCCCCAGCAAAAACAGGCTACAAAGGTATTAACAGACAGTCGTATGCATCATTTAAAAAAATTGAAGAATAACATGCATAAATGGTGAACATGCCGATAGTTGCGCTTAGATATATTTGAGCAGATCCAGCAGGCCGCCCTTTGTCTTGCTTCATGGAGCTTTCTGCCAAAACCAATCGTGTTTTGCTATACAACAAAATAATCGACCTTTTCGGTAAGTTCTTTGGAACAACAACCAGTCGTTCGGGTTCTTAGATGATCCTTAAATATGAGTCACCTGCTGCACTGTCTGTTATTATCAATCGCACAAAGTATAACATCTGTGGATGATGATATAGTTTGTATTGCATCGAGGAACTAGGATTGGAAAATACGTGTGTGCCGCCCGTATAATCAACAGCAAATTCAGGCATTTCTTTACATAATATCCTAAATCTGTATTGTAATATATTACGTCTATATATTTCCAAGAAGAAATAAACGCACCATATCGTAAGCCACACAAACATCAGTCATAATTGTCAGCAAAAGGATCATCTTGTAACCCCAAACCTGGATTCATGCAAATCCAGTAATAGCACAACAAACGAATGCAATGTTTTCATTGAAATCGTTTTGCTTGTTAAATAAAATAATGATCCCAGAAAGTATTCGCTCCGCTAACAAACAAAATACAAACTTTTTCCAAAGTGAGCAAGGAACAGCAGATGCTGTTCGTACTTACAAAAGGGAAAAGTGTATTTACACAGAGGAGTCCTCTGAGAGGACATACCTACAACTAATGTAGCATGTACTGCGTGAAGCAAATATTTAAAAATTGTGTAGAAAGAGTTCTGAATGTAAGAGAAAAAATTTACACGTTTTATAGTGTTTCCCACTAAAGCCTCCACCACCAGTTCAGTACTACTACTTCATTCTCGTTCATTCACTTCCTTTACTTCACCTTAGTGTAAGCCTAAGCAAAAGCCTAATTGAAACGCCTTCGTTGCTCCATAATATGTACATAATATCAATGAAGAATAGGACACTACGAAACTCATGGCCATGCACGTAAAGAATGAGACAAATTCTTCGCTTAAAAAGTGATGCAAGGATGTGCGCATCATGAGAATGCAAATGTTTGCACGCACAAATAGTACGGAGAGTTGTACATTCTTGCACATGACGAGAGTCTACCAAGATTGTTTGTGCATTACGCACTTTTACTTCATCTCTCTCAAGCAGCATCTTCTTGCACACCAACGTAACACGATCTGTGTGACAGTGTATACACACATAAATGCACATTATTGCACATACGCATCAAGTTGTTCGATGCTTTCATTAACAAGTGATATGCTAATGCACGAACAAAGTGAAGATAGCGAAACGCTTGTTGCTTCTGTAATGCTGGTATGCGCAACTGGCTGAGAAAGGTGTGAGCGAAGCAGACAAGAGATTGAGAGTTAACATGTACTCAGATGCTTCATCATGACTGGTGCACAATCCTGTAGAGACACGGCTCTTTTTACTGCTAGACACACGGATTCACAACGAAAGCCTAACAAGACGGAGACCATGGAACAGCATCATCTTTCCCACTCATTTCATGATGATGATAGAAAAGTGAAAAGTCGCATACCAGCGACGAAGACCAGAGTGAATACCTAATATGCAAAACGCAAACAGAGAGGCAAAAAATGAAAAGAATGAAATGAGAGGATGGGCATTCCAATTGAAATGCATTCATTCTGGTCCCCGTACTCGTTGTAACATCATTGTACATTGTTTAAATTGTTTGTACGTATTCTAGTGGCTGGGTTTGACAAACCAAAGAATGCGAAACGCTAGGCCTACCATTGTATGTGTAGTTTTCTGTAATAGTAAATTGTAATATTTACGCGGTTCTTCATCTCGACACAGAAGAGCATCGTTTTTTTTCTCACTTTAGTAGTAGGTTCGACCTTGCAGGTCATTAAACTTGGACCACGTGCCACAAAGGAGATGCTTTCGGTATGAAAATTCGAATTACACAGTAACAGTAGCGCGATAATCTTTGAAATCGTTTCATAAAGCTGTTTTCTGATAAGAACTTACACAGAGAAACATGAAATAAATAATTACCTACTTTGTTTATATATATACATGTTCACAAATTCACTCGCGTACCAATTTCTTCACAGTAGCAGCAAGCATGATTTCATCGCTCGTTTCATCTTAACCAGCACCCCGCCTTAATTCGCAAACAACCTTGCAGGAAAAACTACAGCGTATGCAGCAGTGTAAGAAAAACAAATGTATGTAATGCAATAAAATCAGACGATACTGCGCTATTTAATTTTATGGCGTACCTTTTTCTTCTTCTCGGAACATGCATCATAATTCTAGTTTAATACTCTACTTTTAACTTTAATGCTTTAGCGCAACATTAGCATGAGTATAAAATACAGTAACTTATTACATTTCATACATTTAATTTCCAGCTTTGTGGCCATTTTTAATTAAAAATGACTCCATGAAAAATAGATTACGTACGTCTCGCGACGTAAATTTTGAAGCGCATACATTGGTTTGAAACTGACGACGGAATAAAGCAACTCTTCCGTGTTCCAAAGTATAAATAAATATACGTAGTCTTTCTTCAAGCTCAATCAATAGACAGTTTCTACTGCTGCGTCTCTACTTGACAAATTATGGGGCAGAGCGGCAGATGATATGATGCAATAATATTAGACCTATCAATGATATCCTATATTATTAATTGACCACCAACCCCATTTCCCATCCTCTCATTTAATCAGAAAAAGCATTATTTCGTCATTCCGATCAACGAGGGTCAAAGTGAACTTTGATCATGCCATCACGAGTATTGTATTACTAATGCCAGAGTATGCATGTCCTCGATCAGGATTAGAGGCTCCATCCCTCATCTTTCTCAATGGAAGTTCCATTCAGAACACATTACTGCGTCGTATTGGCTGAAGAAATAACCTTTACATGGAGAAAATCCCAATTTTTATTAATGACGACTAATTGACGAAATACCATATTATGCGACGTGGTACTATTTATGAATGAATTTTTAATATCTTCATTTTCTTATTCGCTACTGGTCAAGCCCACTCACTATGTTTGTACTTTACAGAGTCACATACTCCAAGCTCATTCATTCAGCATCTGCAGAAAGTTGCATACTTTACCTATGAGAGAGAGAACAACATGCTCGCAATAGATAACATAGACAAATACAAACTTCAACCAGGC
>JAHZMW010001923.1:0-11037 GCA_027743745.1 Alloscopus bannaensis | reverse complement strand
TGAGTTGTGTAATCACTTCATTTTCCATATCAGCCGTAGCAGAAATTCGTCTTTACATTAAAATTAGAACTGATTTGTTAAATTGTTGATTCTTCAAATCTTCTAACTGTATGGTGGGTTAAATTAAATAACTAACCGATTACTGAGTAGTTAGTCAATAAATAAGACAACCACTAAAGGAGGACAACTAGAGAACTATAGGACGAGCTACTTATGACGTTTATTTTAATAGAACTCTTTTTCTTCCTTGTTTTCGCCTTATATTTTTATGGAGATTGTGAATTAATCGACAAAAAATAATCGGGTCGCTCAACGCGACGATTGATTAATCAAGAGGAAATTAATCTAACAGAGAATTAAGCCAAATCCATTGAGACCCCCTAATAGGGGGTTATTTAGATTCTGCAACATACGATAAAACTCGTCCTATAATCTTCCAGATCTGGAATGTTTCCATTTGTGCACTGGAACTCTGCAAGCCAAGGTTAGGGTTGTGCTCAGCTCACGCTCACACGCCAAAGAAAATTACGTTATTAAACATCGTACAATGAATTCGGCTAAATCATTAGGTTTAATAGCTCCAGCAATGTTGGATATTACAGCTTTACGAGGCGGACATCGACGGTGTCTTAAATCAGCGCTTATTCGAGATACAAAAGGTTTTTTGCATGTCCGCATGAGCGTGAGTCATATAATCAGTGAAATTATAAGTTATGCCAGACAACGATTTTATTGTACACTCACAAAAGATAATCAAGGATCTAGCCGCAAATTAATGCATTCTCCAAGATGCTATTCCTTAATCGCAAAGAAACGTCAGTTGGCTACGCAATCGTCAGCGCTGCCAGTATATATTCATTCCTAATTGCCAGTGCATTGTTGAACTACTAGAAGTTATTCTTACCTGGTGGCTTGAAAATTTTCCATATTATTGTGTGTTGCAAACAAAAGCTAAAACACGACTGTGTGCAGTGAGTTCATATAAAATCTTGGAGTCTTTGAGTCACACAAATGCAGAATGAAGCTAGAATTATCGATTATCTATTAATACAAAAAAGAGGTCGACCAATACTCATGTGACTTGTAAATAATATTGCTTGTGAGACAGAAGCACTTAGCATAATATTCTAATGAGGTTATCGATTATCTATTAATACAAAAAAGAGGTCGACCAATACTCATGTGACTTGTAAATAATATTGCTTGTGAGACAGAAGCACTTAGCATAATATTCTAATGCAAAAAATGAGTAATGCAAAATAATTTTTTGTGCCGAGATACAAACTGCTTTTTGTTCCAGCAGGACTTACGACTGACTTGCCATCACTCCATCAATCGGACAGGTAGGCAAAACTGCTACTCTAGTGCAAAGCGATGAATGAAAAATAACAGGTACGTTATGTAACTTATAATGGGTGTCTCCTCGTTTGACTGAATGCTTCTCCCGTTCTATAGTTTTCGTTTAAAACGGGAGAAGTACATTGTGATGCAAAACATCCAAGTCATCTCCGGTTTGCACTTGGCAATCCTCATTATCACATTATCAGTAAGGTAGAGTTCACCCTGGGAAAATTTTGCGGCTTAAACACCCGCGGTGCTTAATTAATTACACTTTATAGTTTGACACCAAACACTATGCAGAATTTAACTTAAATGCGGTAAAGAATAATACACCCCTTTCACCCTCTGAATCTAATCATGGTGAGATTTTCGTAGTGAAAGGTATGTAAGACTGTGTGTCTTTCTCTGTTCAGTGTAAAATTGTAAATCCAGCATGTCAGCCGCCCCAGTTTGAGTAAAACAAGTTACTTGTTGGGTACAATTTAATTGAATCACGATTACTCTCCTTCCACGTTGCAACAAACTAATTGCTCCCAGCAAATCACAAGAAATTTTGATGAGGACTGTCTTGTGGGACGGAAATCATGCTCGGACAACTTTTGCCGAGTTGCCTCAAGAAGTTATTTACTGCGACTCGGCACTCTTAGATTGTATCTTATACGCCGCATGATTTACGTGATGTTCTGGCACGCAATGGTAATCTAATTTTCATCTCCTCTCGCACTATATCATCCGTATAGACATATGTAGAATATTTTATATTGCCGGAGAAGCTACAAAGCAAGAAAACTTGCTTAAAAAACCTTTGTGATTCCGTCCGAAACAGGGAAAAACGCTGAGGTGGCTAAGTTCACTTACTAAGAGTGTCTCTGAGAAAATGCAAGCAAGGAGATGACGTTTCACTTCTAGAAAGGTTGTTAGTAACAGTATATGTATGTATTTACCACACAAAACGGCGAAGCCTATGAGAGTGGAAGCAGAGCCCATTATGGCAAATTTTGATAGTAAGCGCCAGCGAGCCGTTCCAGTCTGTAGCTCAGCTAGAATTATAGTTTTGACAAGTGAATTGGGGTATGGAAAGCAAAATCTGCAGTAAACATATATATTGGCATAAGTCCTGGATGTGGCTAAATTCCATGGAATAACAGAGAACTGGAAAACCCCATTCGTTTCCTAGCTCAAAAGTATCGGTTTGTAGAGACCACCGAAGTGTACCGTCTCTCCATGCAGTAATGAGCATATAAAAACTGGTGCTAATTATGGCACAAAAATGTCGGATCTTTTGTTGGGTTCGTTGTATGACAAATATGGCCAACAGAAATAAACGGGAAACGGTGAGTAGAAAAAGTAGCGCAAGGTGTTTGGCCTATTACACGGTTTGGATAAATCAATGTATCTTGGATTGATAGAATTGACCTCACATTCACACTTAATCCATGAATCTGAAGACACTGGAAGGGGAAGTATCACGCTTTTATTGAAAGTTTTGCCGTATATAAAAATACCCGAAAATCCAAAGATTCACACAGTTAATTAGGTATGCAACTTGTAACATGCTATGAGAAGCCAAAAACCAACGTGTTTCATAAAAATCAAATTTTTGAACGCTCAGAGTACTCACTCAGTCAGAATCAGAGAGAGATGGAGAAAGACGTGTGCAACAATAGAAACATGAAGTAATAATGTAGGAGTACAAAGGAAATTAGTCTCGAACGCGTAAAAAGCATTATTAACATGGAGCAAATGCTGAATTCACAAGTGATAATGACTGACAAAAAATGTGGAATTTCAAGTGAACACAACAAAAGCTTCGTGAACAACTACAACAAATACAAAATCAGAATTTTGAGCCCAGTAAATCTGTCTTATCTGTATTACAAAGAGTCTAAAATATGACTACGTAATACCACCTGAACCTGCAGCAGCTTTTAGATGTCTGCACACCAAATCAACTTGTGAATTTGGACAGATTGATGGCAAAATGGAGTCTCATGAACTTTTTCAAATATATCATGTCAATCCAAGTGTCCTATCTTAATCTTAACCAGGACATGAGAAGTCAATTTTTCAAGTGCCTAATTAGCCATAATGGATTTTTATTATCTCTCTTCAAAATACATGCAGATGATGTTGGAAACCATTACATTATGATCATTACAATCCATAGGGACTGTAACATTTTGACAAATAATCGTGTTTTTGCTGCAGCTCGTGAAAGCAGACAAATTCCTTCTTCCTAGAACTCTACAAAAGCTTTTAGCGGAGTAGCATTGTTAATTGTGCTGAATGAGTATGAGCTAAAAAAATGATCGTGACAAGTCACAGGCATGTTTGTAGGCGGAACTTGAAATCAAATAGCGCTGATTGTTTTCATAGGGCATGCTATCTCCTTTCTAATTTTAAAATTTCGCCTGTCACTTTTGTGTGATCCTATGATTGTTGATTGTTCGTATGAGAGAAAATCATGCAAAGCCTTTGTGCACTATACTCAATTCGTCGAAACAGGAGAGAGACAATCTGGCTACGCCTCGTGTTAGTGCTGCGTCAGTGATTTTAGTACGTAATGCAGATGTCTATTTCTGTCAGTAGCAATGCACACCGACGGCATTTCAGGTATTTTATTGAGACGGTTTCAGGCAGCTTTCTGGTTTCCGTTGAATTGTTTTCAGATGCTAAAACTTGCTGACAGCTATTCCCTTTCAATATGAAGCAGGTGTATGCAAATGTTGAGGTTGACACATCGTGTTGAACACGAACCATGTTCGAGGAACTCATCCCACACCCCGTTGGTGTCATGTTGCTGAAAATATCGTAGATTGTAGCTTACGTGCGAAAGTGTGACAAGCCAGATCGACTGGATGACGAATATCGTAGGTTAGGTCAATTGGTTCTGTGCAATCCAATATAGAACATGTGTGAAGTTCGCCCACGTGACTTTGATGATCTATACAAAGAAGCCCATGGCCATGCCTCAGTATCCTCTAAAACTAATTTCTTTCCTATTTGACTGTCACACGCGATTTACTGTATTGTGTAAGGCATGGTTGACAAGTAAAGTAAGTGTGAACGGGAGGAAGTCTACTATGAGTGCAAACAGGTTACACCGTTTTCATTTAACTTCATACACAGAATTATTAAATTTTATATGTGAGCTCTCTATAAACGTCGCTCTTTTAATCGCTTAATTTTATAAACACAAATGCATATGATCATGTTCGCTTCAAAAAAAGAATCCACAAAGACCTATTCTCGAGTTGAAAGCAAAATGGGAAAATTGTACCAGCACAATAAATCAGTAAACACACGGATGTGACTTTTAAAAAACCAAGAAAACCATGCTACTTACCAGGTTTGTAGACTTAATAAGTTTGCCGTATTTTAAATGTAGTTTCTAATACTGCTATTTGCTATGAATTTCATGATAGCATATAGTATAGCAACATTCCGCATTATTGTCGTCGACCCTACTTTTCAACCATGCTTTACCATCGTGGCACGTAATTAATCATGTTCACATATACCATATATGTAAGCAAGTACATAGTACATAAACGACACACTCGATTGGCAATAACGCGTAGATAAGAGCTACAATGCTTGCAATTAGTCTTGCTTCATCGGTGCTACCTCTTGCATTTGATACCATGAGTCATCAGATCACTAGAAAATTTCCCTTTTAATTTTTTCAATGCATTCGTGAACATACCTGTAGTGTATAGGTGAAAGGATATTTTGCAAATTCAATTTACACTAGTGCGTGAAGATTCTGACTATGTGTCAATAATAATAAAACAATTTACCTACAATTTGAATACCTCTCTTGCCTTTGGAATCAATAGCGTCATAATAATGTGTACTTAAGAATCAGCAGATCGAAACCCATTGTGCAGTAGAAAAACATCTTTCTCATTACCAATACTTTATCATATTAGTTACTATATATAAATCAACTCATGATCCTTTAGTATGATCATTAAAAGTCATTTTTGCTCTTTTTAAATGTAAAATTATGCTGGGTCACTGTCAGCTCACTTTGGTGTGTCGCATCACAGTAGTTCAGAATTACTTCATTACAAAGATTTTATGACTCAAATGCTACAACTCCTTGGTGTTAAAGGTACATGGTACATACCCAATGCTTAAAAGGGTCTGCTTTTTAAATCTCTCTCGGTATACCTGTTTTAAAAATATTTGATGTACGACTCAAGTCGGTATTTTATACTCTCCAAATTCCGTCATCCCTACCATCCCTATATACCAAATCATTTCCTTTTTTAAAGAGCTGACTCGCTTTATCTAGAACAAATCTGCCAGAGACGACAAACTTTCTGTTATACCCAGTTCGACAAAATTGGAACTAAAATGCGAAGAAATGTAAGCATAAATTTGATTTTCACTTACCAAATCACCGTGTCCGAAATTCCTTACCCTTTCTATTTGTGAGGTGCCGTTTAACGGTATTAAAACTCTCCTTATCACTTATTGCAATGCGAAAACTTGAAAATAATATGTTACGAGATATTCACCGTAGTCTGCTATTTTCTGTTTTTCTATGCGCCCTGAAGAAGTTTGTCCTCGGAAAATACGATGTGTAATGTGATTAGAACGTGATAGGTACTCCCGGTCCCAGAATGAGTACCTTGTGGTCTTTGCACCTGGACGCTGGAGTTAGCGAGTGCGAATGACTTCTTTTGTTTTGTTAGACAAAGCGACCGACGCGAAAAGAACAATGATGAGCTTAGGATTTACAACAAGCCATTAAATGCTTTGAACAACACTGAATACATATACCTACATATATGCGGTATGTGCAAGAGATTGTTTACACAGTTTAAGCAAATACAAATTATATGGATGTGGGTATGTACCAATCATATTCCATTAGTAAGCAAAAGGGGATCTAAAATTTGTCACACATTTAGCATTGTACTATTTTGTACTTCCCCAGTGCTCAATTACGAACCGTGTTAAGGTAAACCCTGGGTCAGTTGGGATGATCAACATAAAACTTTCATGATTCAACAATTAGTCTAGTCGCTTTGTCCCAAGCCAATGTTTGCATTAAATTACAGCGAGCCCATCACCAGCCTAAAACAAGTTAATTGCTTTTATTTTACTAGAGTCGACAAGTGAGGACTAGTTAGAAAAGTAATTACCTCGATACGAACGTTACATCGAGAACACGTATAACTGAAAATTGAAAGTAATTATTTACGTTGCTTGTTCGTTAACATTTATGTAAAAATTATTTAGTCAGTGTTCAGTAGTCTAAGCAAATATTCACTCATATCCAAAAAGCTTCAACACATTTTTCCTGCATTTGGGACATCAAATACAAATTGATGTCATATATATTAATATTCAGAACACTGTGTAGGAGTCACGTAGTACAAATTATGACAAATTAATTTTTATATATTAAAGTTGTTTCAGTTATGTTGGTTACTGATTAATAATAATCGCTTGAATCCTCTGTTTTTCATGTACGCACGTTATGGTCCACACTACACAACATTTCTGCTTCTTGAATGAACCATAACTATTGAGTCAAATAATTTGCTTTTATTTTCAAAGAATTTCATACGCACATCGTTAGCTAACTGTTAGCAGGGTGCTAATAAGTGATGCACATATATTAACAAACTCACTTCCGACTTCCTGATCCACCCTCCGAGTCTGCGATATGGAGTTTGTTAAAAATGTGCTTTATTATACCACTTACTTGTGATATGACCTTGGGAGCATATATTTTCCATCTGACAAACAAAAGTTGCTATTTCTAGGCAAGAACTTTGCGCTACATTTTGTAGACAAAAGAGAACAAAACTGTGCCAGAAACCACTACTAATAATGTCAGTCAAGGTTGAAACTGTATGAGCTGTTGTAGGTGGTTTTCTTTTTTTGTTTAAATATGATATCCCAGCCATATTTCCAATTGGCTTGTGTAGGTATACCTAAGTGAAGATGCTAGCAGATATGAAAAGGGTCACTGTCGGCTCAGTCAAAACGGTAGAATAAGACTGCAGTAGGAGTTTCTCTGAAAATTGGGTTAAGATCTGTGCGATGAGTACGGTACATGGTATGATGATGTAACGTTTTTTTATATTCAGTCTCGGAAGTTATAACTTTTGCCAAAATATACGCTTAAAGTAATGTAAAGATCTATAATGCTTTCAACAAATTTTTTGTGACCAGTCGCATCACCCAGCGACCTAACACGTGTGGGACAATGTGTTTGTTAATAACGTTGACTCGGTAGAGTGACAAGGAAGCTCCTCACAAAATCTCTCTAAATCTTTTAACACGACACACACAGATCTGTGAACACTTCCTGCAAATATTAAAAACGCATAAGCCATAAACTTAGCAGCTGCATACACGTCTGAAGAAATGTGTGACCACACGCCGTGAACGTCTCCAATTACTTGTTGACGCAGTTTGTCATTCCTACGGTTTCCTTTCTCAAAGTGTACACCACGTATTCTCATTATTTGCAGAGATCTACGGCAATGATTGGCTTCCCTGTCTTCTTTGGATTGAAATAGATATTTAGTGATTGTATTAGACGAATCTGATTTTAGCTACCTTTCACTACAGAAAAAAATGGCACCATTGTTAGATTTCTCAGTTTCCGCCATTCAAGGAGGGCTTGTTTGATTTTAAGTGAATGAACTCTAACGATTTATAAGCGATTTAAACCAGACTGAGGTTTTATACATTAAAAGTTGCAGGGATAATAAGAATAAATGCCATGAAAAATATTGTAATGTTCAACAAGACGGTTGAAAATCATGTTTGAGGATTAATTTTTATAACTCATTTCTCATGAAGGCACTGAAAGGTCATACATAATAGCTTAGATATTAAACCAACTATGAATTGCATAAAGCCCAGTAGGTACTGGATAAAGAAAGTGACTGATGTTAAGTTACATTTTATTAATCATTAGAGTTACTTATGAAGAAACCTTACGTGCCACTTGTGCAAACATTATAAATTCACTCCTTACGTGTCACTTGCGTAAACATTTGCAAAACAAACAATCATAACACACAAGAAAATCATTTTCCTCTCTAATGAGCTCCATCGGAATTTCTCCTCTTCGTGACTTTTCAGCGTCAGCTCAGCCTGTAATTATAAGACTTTTTGCAGCTGAAGTTTTTAAGACGGAAAAGCTTATAGTGTCATGTCGTGAACTGCAAAATTTTTTAAGCCCTCAATAAAGCATTTTGCGATGACTTTATAAAGATTTGGTTAGGTTGTTATCTTTATAAAAACTGCTTACTTGACCACTTATGCTATTGTGCTCTGTATGTAGGCAAGAAGAAGCATGCATTTGTACAGGGTAATGTATGGTTGTGGATATATTAACAACAAGCATGTTCAAAAAACTGAGTCGTGCCAAATCAATTGTTTCTGGCTATGGAAAATCCCAAATCTCTTTTAACTGATCAAGTCTCTTTACTTCGAATTGTTTGCTTTTAGAGGATATGCCACCTGCATTGTACCTTACCAGTTTAGACAAATAGGAATTGGTGTGAGTTCATGCACTTTACTGTGATAATGGATGTTAGAATTTGTACGTCCTTTTACTAACTGATTCACGTCACCAGAGTTAGGGTTGCCGAGAAATTATACGTCCATTTTGCAATGACAGCGAAAAGACCAACGACAGTCGACAATATATATGTATAAACTTGGAGACTTGGAAAGAAGCTAACTTTTTTCTTGTATTACGTGATTCCCATGCGACAAACAAATAAGTCCTATGAAAATTCAATTCAACCAAACTAATATGATGTATACAAAAGAAAATTTTTCTGATAGTTTTAGTATCTTGTTCCGATAACTTCTCGTTTTCATAAATTATCATTATCCTGATGAAGACTATAGATTTTTAGTCGAAAGCTTGATAATAAATCGTTTTTATCAATATGACCTCTTGTACCGTTTCCAATAATCAATTAACTATTAGAGGTTGGAAAGATCTTAAACAAAAAGTTACTGCCCAATACGGTTTGGAAGTAAAGACGGAAATTCACAAACTAGAAGTACTCGAAACCAAACTAATCAGAATGGAACATCATATAGGTTTCCTAAACCACTGCAAAAAACAGCAACTCATCCCTCATGGACTACGATTGAAGAACACCTTTTCGAACAGTCCAAGATTGAGCGGTTTCTTCAACAAATGCAGCCAGAAATTAGTAAAGGAAGTTATTATCTATAACTTTCAAGAAAAAGCAAGAATCAATATGGAATTAAAAAAACTACGAAACAAAATTCGCACCACAATTCCTCATCTCTGGCACACCATATGCAATCTGCTCAATAAATCGAGGGAGAAACTTTCAGTTGGACTAATCAAAAAACACGAGAAGAAAATCAAGACTCTGGAAATGGAGAAAATCTTCGGTCACGAAGGTTTAAAAAAGATTTCCACAACCAACGATGTCTTAAATTTAAGCAAATCGATCCTAACAGAGGAGGAAACACGTCTTCTGAAGTTGGGACTCAACTTTGCATTTGCAAACACAAATAAGAACAAAGTCATCACAGAAACAGCCATTGCAGTTGAAGACATCATTCAACGCCAAGATGACAACGAAGAAGAAAAGGTACACTACATACGTAAAACCGTAAGCACTCTACTTGAGAAGGAAAAGAAGAAAGCGTGGATCAAACCCCCAAAATGGATTATGGATGCAACAATTTCAATAAAAAATCGACATGACTTGTACGTAACCAGAGCTGATAAAGGAAATGTGGTCGTACTGCTGGACAAATCTGTATACGAAGAAAAAATGGACAATATGCTCAATGAAGGCCCTTACACTAAACTACAAGATGATCCAACTACGTTTTATATGAAAGAACTCAAGAAGATACTGACAAAACTACAAAAGGAGGACAAAATTACTAAAGATGAGAAACTGGGATTACTACCCACTCACCCGATTTGCCCTCGTATATATGGATCTCCAAAAGTACACAAGACCGATGTTCCTTTACGCCCTGTTGTGGACTACCGAAATTCACCCACATACAGAATTGCAAAGTTCATCAAACCAATTTTAACAAGTCTAACAACAAGACATCCATATACCATAAAGAACTCTTACGATTTTGTCAAAGAACTAAAAACTTTGAGAATCTCAAGACAAGACTCACAGGTATCCTTTGACATAACCAGCCTTTTCACGAATGTACCTATAGAAGAGACCATAACCATCACAAAGAAGTTGTTGGAAACACGACAATCTTGGAAACGTCACACTTCACTAGAAACAGAAGATATCATCAGGATTCTTACACTCTGCATGAACTCAACAGCACAGTCACATAAACTCGAGGAAAGTTGATACAGTCCTACAAAAACTAAACCAAATCCACCGAAATATGAAGTTCACAATGGAATTTGAGAAGGATTCCAAGATGGCGTTTTTAGATGTTCTAACCATCAGAAAAGAAAACGGAGAATTGGGACATACTGTTTACAGGAAACCTACACACTCTGACAAATATTTGAACATTGGATCTTCACATCCCTTCTGTCATAAAATGTCGGTCGTGGACAGCCTAACTTACAGAGCCCTCACAATATGCGATGATGATCACATTAAACCTGAATTAGATCATCTCAAAAACACTCTCAAACTCAACGGATATCCCAAACACATGCTCACTGACAGTATC
>JAHZMW010001922.1:0-18045 GCA_027743745.1 Alloscopus bannaensis | reverse complement strand
AAAATTATAATATTATGCTTAATATAATATAGAGCAGAGCAAATCATACAACTTAATAATTACAAAGAATTATGTCGCCTGATGAATATCCTGCTGAAAATGTCACTGCACTTTACGATGCCACCTTTGCATATTCTGTTTTCTTGCAAGCAATCTTGACTTTAAGCATCCAGCACTCAGCAATTTTCGACTACTTCATTGCAAAACGATGAAAATTCAATTGTGCCTATTCACCAACTTGTTTGATGTCAACTTCTGGTTTGTCAACCTCAGTGACCACAGATTGAATGGAAAGGTAGTTGCAAACATAAACTAAAAAGTGAGATAGTAGCTAATCCACTTTTTTCTTCATTATTCTCTTGCATTACTTATTAATATTATGCATGTCTCCTTGTATCGTATTACTGACGCCAGAGACAAAATGAAGTGGCCATTTTTAACGAGTGGACTGATTCATCGGATTTTTTTTCAAAATTTTACAAGACATGCAAACCGGACTGTCTAGTCTGCCATTTGAATTCTTTTGATTTGTGAATGAGAGAAATTGACTATATACTAGTTTGAGCTCGTGGGCTCCCTTATGCAAACTTGTCTTTGTCAACTTCTGGTTTGTCAACCTCAGTGACCACAAATTGAATGGAAAGGTAGTTGCAAACATAAACTAAAAAGTGAGATAGTAGCTAATCCACTTTTTTCTTCATTATTCTCTTGCATTACTTATTAATATTATGCATAATGTCTCCTTGTATCGTATTACTGACGCCAGAGACCAAATGAAGCAGCCATTTTTAACGAGTGGACTGATTCATCGGATTTTTTTCAAAATCTTACAAGACATGCAAACAGGACTGTCTAGTCTGCCATTCGAATTCTTTTGATTTGTGAATGAGAGAAATTGACTATATACTAGTTTGAGCTCGTGGGCTCCCTTATGCAAACTTGTCTTCCACAGATTTCCTTTGTCATCTATAAGAAAAATTATACTATTATTCCAAAGAAGGACGCAGCCAAGGACGCTTGGTGAAATATAAAAACCATAGTCATGATTTCTTGTAGAAAGCAGCAAACTGGATTTTTATAAAATATTTGCTATTTCCTGCAAAATTAAGCACAAGCTTGTGCAGCAGCGTAAGCTCAAATGTTTTAAATAGTAAAAATAGCAACTAATAAATAATTGTGATGTAAAGGCGCGCGCTAAAACTTTCAGCGGGATAACATTCGGCATGTCGGTTAAATATACATCAAAATGCATGAAGTTAATGAGTTTAGACAAGCAATGCTAACTATTCCAAAAACTACGCGATTGCATACATTCCCCTGTTGTGCATACATATATTTAACACCAAGCATTATTCTAGTTTATGTATCGATACACACCTTAAGTAGTTAGAATGAAAAACTCGCCGCATTTCTAGATTGTAGATACTTCATGTTTGACTACCAACCTCATCTGTCTTACTGACATTGTACTACAAAACAAACACATTAACGAGGTCTGCGGTGATAAGAAAAGTAGTTGTAAGATGACATTCAAGAAGTTGCTCAGCATTGCATAGGCTACGCTCAGTACGCTCAGTTTTAGTAATGGTACACATATGTAACTGAAAATGAACGGGTTACACATAAAAGATTGCCCATCATAGCATGCATAACTGTTGTGCGTTGATTGTTTCTTGACATAACTGACTTGCAAGTTAGCTTTTTTATGTGTGTTATATTGTACATATCCCGTAGTATAGGTAAACTCTGATTTACGATTAACCAACACTTTCCATTTAAAACGTTTAATTGTACATTTCATTAGTGCTTATGCAATGGTGTAAGTTTAAACGAGAGTAACGGGACTATGAAAAATATTCTCAATATAATATATTTAAGTGATATGATACTTGTTTGAATAAATAGCGAGCTATATACTATATAAATACTATTTCGTTGCTCATCACTTAGACATAATGAACCCACAGGTTAATTTTATGTCGGCTCCGCAAAAAATAACACTACTACCGAATCATTAAAATATCTTCCACGCTTGAAACATCTCGAGTCTTTCCTTTTAGAAAATATTTTGATCACAGAACGCATCATTACTATACCAGATTCCCATATTTCCCCATTGTGAAAGCACACTGTCTTGTTTACACTCTGCAACTTGCTTCTTTGCCCTTTGCACTTTGTCCCTCGTCTCTTGCTTACGTGAGCAGTCAGATTATCACCATCATCATCAAGGTGGTACTGGTGACGACGACACTTTTCACTATTAACCGTGATCGACTCAATACGTATGAAGTGAATCAAAATAAGGAAAATGCTAATGCAACATCGAATATGAGACAAGCTTTATAATTAATTACCGCAATCTGCGTTTCATGGTGTGATGTAGTACAAAGTAGACTCATCATTGTCCAGAAACTTTATGTCAAATGTTTGGTTCTGGCGATCGCGTCGACAGAATTGCTCAATATAATGGTCAGAGGTCAGACATCTTTAAAGTTGTGTTGATCAGTAGCGTACGTAATGCGTACTATTGTTTGTCTTTCAAAGTTGTGACATCCAGATTGAAAATATTATGCTAACGTCCGATGTCCGTAAAAATTAGTGCCAAAAGTCAAAAGGAGTTGAATGGGCATTGATGACACTTTGATAAGCACTTTTGACACAACAATGTTAAGTTGATCTGCTTACTTCCAGATTCATGTGGACTTTATATTTTTTGCAGAGAATATTTGGACTGTGGACGCTACAGGTAAATAAACACTTGACCAGGTGCATATACCTATCTAGGCCTGTATGTTATATATGATTTTAATGCTATATCGAATGATGTCTGAAATTGGCAATGATGTTTCCATCCTTCACGATTTGGTGCATCATTGTAGCCCAGCCTCGCTATATTCCGGCTCGTGTTCGTGATTTGTACTCTTGACCCTTGATCAGACCCCGAAAAGCTTTCGGATGTTGATGTTGATGCCGAACTGTGGCCTACATCTGTGTTTATTTTGATGCGCTTAATTAAAACAGGAAATTGTACAAAACAAAAACAAAACATGAAATGTCGCAGTTTCAAATGTATGTGCTAGCATGCATTTTCTGAATCCATATTAGGAGTGTATGTATTGAGATCAAAAGAAGTCCATGACACCATGATTTGTATGACATTTAGTGCATGCTACACAACATACTGCATTCTCTCACTTGAAGACACAATATTTCCTGTATGCATTCACTTTAAAATCTCTGTTTGTTTCATGCAGTGGAATAAAACCAAACCTCCACAGATTACAAGCTTCTTACATTTTCGACCAATGAATGATTCAGTCTGCTTATTTGTTGGAGGTGCGGATGTATTCACAACCCAATATTTATTTTGATTTAGGTTCATTTTCCTTGTTTTGTTCCTTATCTACGTGACTTGTACCATGGACCTCGGTTTGGATGAAGATAATAATGCATATTTTATATGGACCTTCATTTAGGTACACTTAGGTACACAAGAAAGGTGCCTTTCTTACACTTACAACTTGTTAAACCTTGTTCTTGCCCACTTACGCTTGAATTTTGGGCACATAATACATTACAAAAATCCTTTCTCCACCCCTGTCATCGAAAAGTTGGGAAATAATTGGATCTTTGTGTGTCACAAACATCCGACTCCGTTTATTTGCATTTCTTAATCATGAAGTGAAACTTGAAGGGAGAACTTCAGAAAAATTCCGTCAAAAGATTCCCACTGGAATTTTCTGCTCATTTTCAGATACGCATTTATCCCAATGTAAAAAAGGTCATTTACAGTGTCCTTTCAGAGTTTCTGAAAGGGTTCTTTTGTCATTGCCAGTCATTCCTTTTGTGACGAGTGCACTCAGAATGAAAACTGCATGTTCTGCCCGTGCTCAGCGATTGACCCGTTCATACATCCTATATCTACGTCTTCTGTATTTTTATGGAAATGACATTTTCACGTATGTATTTACATGCATACATTACATACCTATATCACAAAATCATCTACAAGAGATATTAAGGCATCTTCTTCGTATGTATCTTCTTATTTCTAGAGTTTCTATTTATTTTTACCTCAATATCGGTTTTGAAGCCACCTATAAGCTCCGTGACACTATTGAGTGACCGCAGAAAGGTTACAATGATTCATCCTTTATTTTCTCCCTATGCCGCGTATTGGATTATGCATCACCCATGAAACGGTAAACTGATGCCAAGCGCAAGCTCAACACAATGATAAGACCAGACATTCGCACTTCACATGTCCAACAAATCCATACACGAAGCGAAACTGGATATAGAGAGGAAAAACTTTCCAGATTCAACTCAAACAGAGAATGTTTTTAATATAAATGTATGATCGATTATAGTTTAGTCGCATTACATTGATTTGTGTACTCTGCTGGACAGAGGAGAGCTCAAGTGTTTATAACGTCAGAGCCAAGCGTTTCGCCAGTTTCAGTGACAAACACAAAGTTCGACGAGTTTACAAACATTTATTCTTCACTGGGCTGGATCTGGTAAAGAAGCTACAAAAACGGTAAGAAACTTGCGTCATTCTTAATCATTAGTCTACTTCAAAAATACTAGGATTATTTTGAAGAATTAATCATAACTTAAGATTTTCGATTTCCAAGCTTGTAGTGTGCAGTATGCAAATACATATAACATGAAAACGGATAAACATTTTTTCAGAGTCAGACCTAAATCCCTGCATTAGTCATCGGACTCCTGGACCAATTTCTAATAATTCCTCCATAAACCGTTACTAGTTCAGCGTCTGGTGTGACTTGTGTCACTGGAGACACCCGATTAAATAGTTTGTATGTCTGGACACAACTGCTGGAAAAATAGATTATTGGTGTTTTTGGACAGGTAAGCAATTCATGGCATCAGCTTAAAAACAAAATGCATGATTCATACCGGATTTCCAGCACTATTTATTGCAACACTCAAGGCGAACTAGTAAAAAATATGCATGCATAGAAATATACATGTATCTGTGTGCTGGAGCTGCTGGATAAGGTCACCTTGTTGCGTAATTTTCCAGGCCACCTGCATAAATACATGTGAGCACCATGCTGTCCTCCAGAAGACTCTTGCAGCCCAACACTCATCCGAGCAGATTGCTCCTGATTGCTGGACAGCTGAAAGCGAACTCGAAAACATCGTCCGTGAATCCTCTGGAAAATATCCGGTGTCGTGCCTACAGCTACATAATTTTCAACTCCGCCGACGGTCGCAACAGAATGAGTCTAAGTACCAGTGGAAGTGAGGACTACTCCTCTCAAGCAGCACCTGCCCGAAAGGCTGCGGAATCCATAAAATTAATCGCGCCTGTGAGTGAAGAGTACCAAGAAATTCTGACCCCAGACGCCCTCGACTTTATTCGGAAGCTCCACCTCAACTTTGAGCCCCAGCGACAGGAACTTCTTAATGCGAGAGTGAAGCGGCAAAAGGCCCTGAATGAGGGACTGGAAAAACTCGACTTTTTGGAGTCGACGAAACTGTAAGTATATTGATTAAGCGTAGATTTTAAAGTTTTGTTGTTTATTTAAAAAATTAAAAAATATTTTGGTTATCCACAGGTATGAGCTTCGTGAGCATTCAGCTGGCCTGAATGCTGGAAGATGGGATTACATCTTTTCGTGTATTAAAACCTTCCAGAACTCTCATCCAATTACTGGAAAGCCAGGGAAGGAGGTCTGTTTTCCGGATCGTAGTCAGATTACAATGAACACACCTTTTATGAGAGCCTATTGTTTGTCTCTGGTAAGATAATTTGTGTAACGGTACTTTTTTACAACTGAATTTTTTAGATGTGAAGTTAACAATAATCGTATGATTTTTTTTCAAAAATTAGGTAAAAGCTTGCCATGAACGACAAGCACCTGCAATTGGTGGGATGAGCGCATTAATTCCCATCAAGGACGACCCTGCGGCTAACGAAAAAGCTATGAACGGGATTCGAGAAGATAAGTGTCGTGACTGCAAGGATGGCTTCGACGGAGGTTGGGTGGCCCACCCAGGGTTGGTGTCCCTCGCTCTAGAGGAATTTACAAAGGAGTTGGGCCCCAACGCGGAAAATCAGATTACGAAGCAAAGGCCAGACGTCAAAGTTTCAAGGGAGGACATCTTGAACTTTACGGTGGAAAACGGAAAAATTACAGAGAAAGGTTTGAGACATAACATTCACGTTGGAATTGAATACTTGGCCGGATGGTTAGCGGGGAAAGGCTGCGTTCCTATTTTTAATTTGATGGAGGACGCTGCAACGGCAGAAATCAGTAGGAGTCAAGTATGGCAGCAGATTCAGTCGGAAAATGGGGTTCTCGATGATGGACGAAAGGTGACGGCAGGACTTGTTCAGCAGATTGTCAACGAAGAGCTGGAAGCGTGGAAAAGCAGTGGAGCCGCTGCTAAATTACCGTACGAGAAAGCTGCAAATATTTTCACGCAGTTGGCCATCGCTCCAAAACTTGAAGACTTCCTCACCCTTCCGTTGTACGAAACATTTTAAAGGGATTTGAAAGGAGTGACCAATACTAATATTATTTTCTTGCTTGTCTACCTGTCAACTGCGCCGAAGTAGAGTAGGATTGTAACACATTTGACTTTCATCTCGAATATTTATTGATTACTTATATTCTATCTATGTGTATTAATGTCCGCCAGAGGTAATAATGAGGCTTTTATTTTGATATTTTTAAAACGCAAGCTTAATGCTACTACCATATACTTAAATCACACGCATTTGTATCTATCTGTGGAAGGAAAGAATAGTATTTGTGGCTAAAATTAAAAAATAAATTTACAATATCATGAGAATCATAAGCATTGTGAAACTTGAGAGTTACAACTGCACCGGAGAAGATGGCTTCGACTGTAATAAATTCTAATTGCTGAAGCTTCTACTTTGCAGAGGTCTTGTTGAGTGAGCATAACCTTTTAGTGCCTCGATGATTTAAAAGGCTACACGTAGCTACACAATTTAGTTACTTGCGCAAATGTGTCCGATTGACCGTTCAGTAAATGTACCTAATACCCCATTAAATTCAAATTTTACTGGATCACAACATCCTAATATAATACTTAAAATTTGGTCAATACAATGGTTCCCTGATTCTGATTCAGGAAACAGTATTTATTACATACGCTGAAACAAGACCTTACAAACCGTTCCAAAAACTATAAATTTTTTATTTGACTGCAAACTGCAAGCACAGTCACGCATGCATATTATAATATGTTGCCCCGTTCATCCTCTTTTGTTACTCAACACCTTCAATTTACCATTAACATTTGCTGCATCCAGAATTAATTCAATTCGCATTGAAAGTCACACGTCATCATCATGAGTTGGCAGAAACACGATGTAGTCCAACTAGAAGTCCAGACCGCCAAAAAACTCTAAGTACCATACACATAGAGTTACACATAGAGTTACACATACCATAGAGTTACACATAGAGTTACACATACCATACACACACCATTGCATAATAGAGTTCAAGTTCATCTCTTCCATCAGAGTTCAAGGTCTCGACCATGCAAACCAGCACTACTTTCATACTTCCATAACTTCCATTTCATGCTCCTCACTTTTAACCATTTGCAACAGCTTCTCAATCACGAAAGCCCCCAGACTCAGGCCAGAGAGTGTCAAGTAAATGAAGAACAAATGGACGACATTTCCTGTCAGATCCAAACCACTCCAGCGATTTCCAGTATTACCACTGGGCAGTCGTCTTATCTTACTGTAACTCTCCAACCAATCATACTCAGCTTCCCAAAGTTGCATCAGCCCGTTATCCATCGTCTGATACATGAAACGAAGCAGCTCCATATGAAACACATCCGTGATTATCCAGCCGTGCATAATCTTGGATAAGGCTTCAGGAACAATATGGCAATGCCTTTTAGGCGACACCTCGTACTTAAACTCTAAAAGAGTCGCAAGAACCATATGGGACTGGACAGAGACTGCCAAATGATAATCATCGTTTTGAAAACAGCTTTCCTTCGACTTGCCACACCCTCTTGCCTCAAATACCTCCACCGATTCCAAGCCCTTTTTTACAGAAATGTTTCTTTCATGAAAACCAACAAGAACTTCTATATAATAGCCACGTTCCTCCCAATACTTTTGTAAGGTGGGGCGTCTGATAGGAATTACGACTCCTGGACCAAATTCCATTGACTGGAGTAAAAACTTAAAGCCAGCTCCCAGGAGTTCAAAAATCGTCGGATAGACCTGCACCGGAAATGGTTTGATCACTTGGGACGTGATTACAGCTTCATAAGCGTAATTCAGTACCATACATGAGAAGGCTATGAAAATATAATGCTTCTGATTCCACTTGATGGTTTGACGAAAGCATAATTGCAGCAAATGCACCCCCTCGGTGACAACTCGTCGTCCCATGAATTTTCCAGAAATAAGTGTAAATGCACTAAATGTGAGGAAAATTAGGAGCCAAACTTCCCAGTGAAATGGACTCAGCCAGTATTTCATAGATGAGGATCGGAGCTTCATGTCTTTCTCACAGTACAACACAAAATATTCAATGCTCCTCCTAGTAAAAATTGAAGCCATTTTTGAGGGGTATAAATCCAGGAAAAATTTGTACGCGGTATGTGGGGAAATCCAGGTGGATGCAATTGCTATTTGTCCAGCGTCGTAAGGCGAGACTGAGAAGTTGAAACGTTCCGCTGCGATTTGTAGAACACTGGTTAGAGGATCACAAATTGCTCGATTGGGAGTAACTTGTTGGCTTAGATTGGTGGCATTGCAGGCTTTAAGACCACGCACGTTGATAGTGGTCCCGTGAAGATGGTTCATGTATCTGGCTTTAAGTTGGTGAATTAGGTTTCTCGACATTAAAATTGTTTCAGGAATGGTTACTTTACGTAAGCTGGATTTGAAACTTACACCTTCTGAAGTAAAAACTGCGCACAAACTGCACAAGTAATACATAACTGGAACTTTAGAGGTTATCGGATCGGCATTGACAGGTAACGTCCTAGTAAGTTTTTCCTCTTCATAAAGAGGAATTAGTAGAGTAAAAGCATTGCAGAGCAGTAAGCGACTGAAAAGTTCGGTAAAGAGAAATGCACTGACATTTTGCTTCTCAAAAATTATGTAGGTCACATCGCTTTCTGCACAGGGAACCTTGGAAGATGATCCTCCGTGAGGGCCCAGCTTACTGTTTAGGGAGTCAGCTTTGTGGGCAAATATAAGTGTAAATTGGTCCGTGAAACGAGATGGATAGTTAAGGAAGGATTCATTAGAGTTTGTTTCAAAATACCTTGGAAAATTCCAAGTGTTTTTGAGTTTCCAAACACTGGATTCCACGATCATGCTTTCATAAAATGAGGTATAAACGCTTGAGGTATTGCTGTGTTCAAGCCCGAGGAATTGAAGATGACAATTACGGAGATTGTGGAAATTAACTGCAGAACTCAAGGAGGTTTTAAATAAAAGTAGAAAAAGCAAAAACCGTTCTGTACGGATGTTTAGAAAATGTGTGGGATATTTGCAATCCCAAATCCGTCGTAAAGTAGACATTTTAAAAAATATTTTTAAATGCAAATTGAATGTCGAGCTTCAAATATTCTTGGGGGTATCTGCCAGATAAAATTTGACCGGATGCTTTGCTAGCTCTATTAGAATACAAATTGTTTGTTTGCGCGTAAGCGACAAGTACATACACGCAAGGTCTTGAATTACTTCTTAAATTTTAGATTTGATTATCATTAAAACCAAATCAATAAACGCTTACCCCTTGAACGCATAGTATGAAAACCACAACAGCCGACAACAGGACATCTATGTATGTGATTATTTTCTTGGGTAGATCAATAAATTATGAGTAAATGCTAACTATAACAGCCTCTCCAAGTACTTCAATTATTACTACACAATAACGTACTCATTCCAGGTTTCCAATTTCCGGAGAAACTGAACAACAAACCAAATATTTGTTAAATTTTGGGTATTAGTGACTGCCAATTTACTGAGCGATAATATTGCCTTTCTCAAATTAATACAACCTCACGCTAAGCAAACCAACTCAGGCTTGGACTTCTAGGGCTTCAATGTTGCGTAATCACCTTGTGTTTTATTTAATTCAATAAATTACGGTTCGAGCATAAAGGAATGATGGTAGTCATATATAGTAAATAGCTTCACAGATTTTGTGTCGCAATCATAATTTCAGTCAGATAGGTTACTTATTTATTGTAGACAGCTAATAAAATTCAGGGTAACTTGAAACATGATAATAATGATTTATGGAAGAGGGGTTTCAGTTTCACCCTCATCCGCGGGCAAAACGGTAAGCTTGAGAGTTGCAAATGCGGCGTGCTTTCCGTCATCGGCAGTTAGCACAACGGTATAGTCTCCTGCGCCAATGTCACCGGGAACAAGTACATCAAATCTATACAAAAATTCGGTGTCACTCTCGAGCTCCACACGGAGAGGCACAATCCTGGGATTACTGGATCGCAAAACCAAATCCGCATTGGATTTGTTGACATCTGCGTCAGATATGGTGATGTCAGCGTTGACGGTGATAAGTGACCCGTCTACTGTACCAGTGACGGTTGCATTGTAATCAGACGCACTAAAGCTGGGCTATAATTTAAAAATAAATTATTTTACAGCCTGTAATAAAATGGGCTTATCGTGTCTTTACCGTCTGAATAATGCAAAAACAATTCTATTTTTACCTCTTCGGTATTTTCATCTTCTACTGGAATAAGAATCGCGTATTGAACTCTTTGCGTGTCAGAGCACGTGAAAATGACGTCTCTCCTGAGGAGCTCGACCCTTTCAGTCTGGACGAACTCTGGGAATGGCTCTGCGGATTGAATTTCATACCTCGTCTCATACCGAAGAACTCTCAAGTAACGGGCATGAGGACTTGAAACGGCTCCGGTGGATGATACATTGTAAATTGGCAGAGATCTACACACAAACGTCTCATATAAAGCTGAACTCTAAAATGTGTAATAGTTACCGTTTTAATAAACAGGGTTAGGCTGTGAAGCTTACGACAAAAGTGCGCCACCCAGTTGTGATTCTTTAACTGCTGGTAAATAAATAGGATCGGCTCCGTCTTCTCCTTGGATGCCACAGTTTTCTAAAGATTTTTAAGTAAATTTAATTAATACGTTAGGAATTTTAACTTTTGACTTATTAACTTCCAGCTATTGGTTTACATACGTGAACTGGCAAGTCCAAAAACAGTGGCGAAGGCAAGGATGGTGAATTTGTTCAACATTTTGATAATCTTGGAAATTACACTGAACACTAGTGTAAAACTTTACCTCGTGTAGACGCGAGATCAATTGAGTCAGGTTATTTGTCCTACGAACAGTTTTAATAAGAGCCTCAACCCACACAAATATTCGCAATTGCCATTCCTGAAGAGTAGAGATTATTTCACGGGTGAAGGGTAAAGGGTGACTATGATTATGTTTTCGCGCAAATTGCATCATTGTGTCAATCATCGGCATGTGTTCATTATGCTATATCAGATTTGTATAAATGGTTTAACTTTTAAAAAATGAAGAAATTTCAATTCAGTGTGTATACAACCAAAGTTATTGTTTGATAACTTAAAAATTTGATCATTATCAGTGATAGGTGGTTGGAATGATATCAGAAAACGAGCTTCACTTGATGGAAGATGAAAATTATCGAGAGCTAACCTCAGAGTCAAGCGGTGTAATACAGGTGTGCAGCATGTTATTTTGCTACGCTATATTATCCAATGATTTACGTAAGTCCAACAACGTTTGCCCTGTGAGTGACTTTGAGTACCTATTTACGCAAATCATAATACCAAAAAATCCAGAAGTCACTGATAATCGATTAATTAATTCCCACTTAACTCACCCGGTGGATATACCTACTGTATAATGCTCTTTTTCATTTTTCCTTCAAGTTCTAATTTATACTACCATTAATTAATTTAAGACAACATTCCACTACTAATTCATTCTGATCAGCCCATGTCGCCCGGTATTCGAGATGATGTAAAACAACTGCTGAAACAAGATAGGAAGCTTGTCTGCGAACATTTTTTATTAAACAATTCCCGAAAGTCCTCTCGTAACAATACAATGTGATTGAACTTGTTTAAAACACATTCCATTATTTGCGTCACGAGACGCAGCATGCGTATCCTCAAGGCTGGCTACTCGCTGACAATTTATTAATTACTAAATGTACTTAATTTGCATTTTGCAACTCTTATAAATCAATCCTGGGTCTGTAAGTAAACTAACATTTCTCTTTGCCGTCGGTGCATATAAAGATTGAAAATTCGTGATAATTATTCGAATAACCTTACATCATACAAATTTTCTATGCACTTCTACATTAGTACGTTATACAGTTGCTATACAGGATACAAAGAGACTCGTCAGCGATTATGACTCGAATTATTACGTGTGCAAAAATTATGCCTATTTATTCTCCCTCTGATTTGGGTTTACTTTTTGAAAACTTGGTCTCATACACAAAGTCGCGATGCACCATGTATGATCAGAAGTCTTCGTCATCGTCATCCAAATCAGTTACCCGACGAGACTGTGTAGGCCCCCTCCTTTTCCCACTGGTCGTTGGCCGCGACTGCTGACCTTGTAATCTTTTGCCGGATGCTCCTCCATTCCGCAAGTTATCTACGGGATAACCTTTACCCCCATTTGCCAGCTTATGATTAGCGTAGCCCCCAGTCAGATCTCCGTTTCCTACGCCATAATTATTATAAGCATCTCCTGCGCCACCGTGGTTGTAATTAATCATTTCTGCGCTAGGGTTAGCACTCCCAGCAGGCACCGGAGGGGGATCCATGCCGCTTCCATTCATGTAGTGGTGATTCATCTCAAGACTTCCCTGCTTCCCGACATTTCTCCTATTGGGTCCCGTACTACTGCTCATCCCTGCTTTGTGAATTTGTAGTAAATCTTCATCGTCTGGCTCATCAGAACCGAGCTCCGAGTTATCATTTTCTCCATCCCCAAGAATTAGGTCGGACTCGGACTCCTCGGAGTCATCGTCTGGTCCCATCATTGAGCCAAACATTTGCCGGTTTCTCGCCCTCGACGATTGGGCTCCATTCATTGTTCCAGGTTGACGTAATCTTTCCGCGGGACCTGAAGGTGGGATCCCGATCCCATTTTGAAGTCCACTAGATGCGGCCCCTGATTGACTGTGTTTGCTCGCCCTCGAAGGGGCGAAGGAGGATCGTCCCGTGGTTAGATTCAAGTTGGCGTCATTTAGTATCCGCATTTCATCACTGGAGTCATCCTCCGACCCTGAATAAGCACCGTCTCCCTTTAATGTCCCGTATAAAAATTCGTCGCCTCCGCCATAAGCGTTAAGCTCTGCCCTGTTCAGCTTCTCTTCCGCTTTCCTCTCTGAATCTTCTCGGTTCATCTCTTCGATTCGATTTTGAAGGAAGGCGAGGCACCGAAAACGATTCACGTATACTTTGTAGACTTGAGCTAACTCTGATTGGAGTTGCTCGTACTCGTCCATAAACGCGGGACGAACCTTCTTCAGCGTTAGCAGACGCTTTTGACTTCGATCCAGGTCTCCGTGTCGCTTCTCAATTTTTCCGTCTAAAGAGGCCAGATTGGCTTGGACAGACTCAATCATTCCGTTGAGTTTTGACATTTCTTGCGACATCATTTGGTTGGAGCCGGTGAGGAGCCTTTCTACCTCTTCGTGTTCATATGCTTTGGACAAGGCGCCTTGTCGAATTTCTCGGAGACTCACTTCCTTATTGAGGAGGTCGTACAAGGTGACGCCACGTTGAGTGAGGCCGGAAGCAATTTCTCGGACACCTTTCAACTCTCTGAGCTGCAAGTCAAATATTATTTGCAACAAAAGTAAACTATGTGTGTAAAACGATGTATGCACTTATAAAACCAACATCATTAGAACTTTGCAAATCTAACATCTAGTTAATTTTGCACAGTTTAAATTAATTTAATAACGTACGTCATGCATAAGCATTTCAAACGGTTTGTCGTCAAATTTCGCATCTCGAGGACCCTGTTCACTGCCTCGCATAGCGTTGTGCAGGACGGAAACAACTTTAATCATCTCCTTCACAGCATAACCGTCCGCTTGGTAGAGTCTTTTTGTATTTAGTTTGACTTGCACTTTTGTAATCTGAAAGTAAAACCGAGTATAACAATATAAAGTCCTTCGAATAAGGCATCGACATTTTTTTAATACTTACCATAAATTCGGCAAACAGTCTGACAAAAAGAACGCGGTCATGCTCCGTCTCAACGGAATGAGGAAAATCAGTCTTTGGCTCATACTGGCTAACTAGCCACCTCCCAATGTCTGCCACTAAGGAAAAATTCGGATTTCGAAAGTTTTCCACAGACACCAATCGGGGGTATCCTACCGCCCTGAGCATCTCCGCCAAGTCTGTAAGAAAAAATGTAAACTCTCCATTTAATAATTTATGCCAGTGTAATAGTTTTCAGCCCTTGAAATTAGAGGAATTATCACTTACTTCTTAAATCCCGATACGACATTTTGAATTAATCTGGTTTCACCGTACAGCGATCGCTGCTGATGAGTGAAGCGAATTTATCTCAAGCTTACACTGCACACATTACAAAACACCCACTAAACAAATAGTGGTGTGTATCAATTCTTATTAAAATTTTAAACCGTTTAAAACACATTTCTCGGTTGCAATTTTTCAAAAAGGTCTCCCCTGGTGTCCTGGTTTCAGATCGATTGAATCTGTCATCCACTAATCACTATTTCAGCACCATCACCAGCACAAGCCTTTCCCCGAAATTGGATATTGTGTGGGAAGTGGAATGCTCACAATAGACAAAACACTTGAAATAGCTTGATCAATAAGCTCATTCCTTTTTTCAGATATAGCTCCGTATCAAACGTGCAGTTACAAAGTGAACAGTGTGTGAAACAAAATTGTCTACTTGTAAAGGATTCAATTATGTTTTATTGAAACCGAACAGGTTGTGTGCGTGGAGGAACCTCTTTGTAGACATGTTTGTGACACGCTAAACACTACCAGATCCACTTTGATAGGTGTTCGATATATATAAGTGACAAAAGGCAGAAAATGTTTGTTTTCTACATAATAGATGATAGATGTGGATTTTATATACCACCGTACACTCAACTTAGCTACATGTACTGTGTAACATATAATATTCTGATGGATGGTGAAAGGCCATTTTATTTTCACTCCGACTATAAAACGTACGAATTGGGACACTTATTGTTTTACGTAGCCTTCATTGGATTTCCGTTATGTTTGTTTAGCCCCAGTGGAATAGGGACATGAAATGTTTTGCAGTCAAGGCGAAAGCTGAGATACCTAAAACTTGGGTCACACTGTCATCACGATGAACGAGCCTCTTCAACTGTGAAGTACATATGCACATTGTACGACACGAATGAATAAAGGATTTGCAAATTTTTCTTCATGCTTCTACATTATAAATGCATGTATAGCAATGTGTGCATGTTTGATTGATGGAAGCTGAACCTAAACTGCAATGCAGGGTTACTCCGTAAAAATATGTGTCATGGGTGATGATGTAGTGGAGTTTTGTACGCGTTTAGCAGGTTCATAAATAAGAGAATTCATTCATTTCACATTTCCTATGTGGAAGATGACATTGACGCAAACATCAGGAAATTGTGCAGGGTTGACCGTAGCTTGATGAAAGTCGGTGAAAGCGTTGACTTACGCTGACATTATAGAAGTATAAAGTAAATTCTAAACTGTGTACACACAATCGGGATTCTGTTCACCTTCTTTAAATGTAGTGCCTTCATATATGTACATGCAAAATCGGACACAATAATACACCGTGGACGTGGACATGACGTGGAAAACCTGTGTAATTATGCATTTATGTTATCTACCTGGACGTGCGTTGTAAGTGAATCGGGGAAAGTATGGAAAGGAACTTGCTTTGGTTTGTTTGCTTAAAGTTGCTAGGGATACGCTAAACACATTCGTTAGACTTTCACCAATAGCAACTCTTCACTCTTCACGATGATGATTCACCATTCATTGAGGGTGCTCATGAGTCATGACGTGTTCTTGAATCTCACCATAAGCCCACCTGCCTTTAGCTACGAAAGCAACAGAACTTCGTGGACACCAGTCCTAAGAAGGATTGGTGCGTAAATCCGTGCTTGCATATAAAGTCATAAATAGGTGCAAGTTGACATCCTGAAAACGTTTCAGTATGATTAATATACTTTTTATGCGCTTTCAAAATATACACTGTTTCGATCAATTAAAATGCATTACGATACCCATCACTCATGCTTCTAAAGTGTCAAAGTCTGACACTGTGACACTTATAAAGTGTCAGATGGAAATTCAGGGACATGATTTCAGAATTCCAGGCCTACAAACCACGCACTGTCCCTATACTGTCCCTATGGTAGACTCCAGAACAGAAGGATATAGATGACTCAAGGTGTGTGCCACAATGTTGCTGTGGAGCGCATAGACAGATTACAGACACTTTGAGATGACTTGAGTAAATGAGCAACATTCATCAACGTTACATTCTCTCGGAGACAAAAACTTCCATGCTCATTTCCATTTTCTTCAATTCATATCTCACTTACGCAGCCGTAATTAATGCCACGTAACTTCCTCCGACGATGGCAACTTTACACTTAAAGCCTAAAGCAAATGCAACTCTACATGGTATTTTATTACTCGGAGGTGATCACCGAGATTTGGGATTTCAAGCGGCGTCTCAAGAGCCTAAAACACCTCCACCACTTAGCGGTCGCCAACACTGCAATGTTCAAACAGAGACTTGGTTAGAGGATATAGCCGACTATGAGGTAGAGCTGATAAACACGGCGATGCAGTGTGAAGCAATATACGACGAACCGTTGGCCGCTGCTCCATTGACCTTTGCCAAGGACGGAGAAGAAACGTCTGGAACACAACTGGACAAATGGATATTCTCTGAACTGGAGCATGCGTTTGATCAGGTCGTGGTGAACTTGGCAGATGCCGTAATAATTGAGGTACTTTTTTGTATTAAATGAGGAATTATTTTGACGTTTCCTCCGATTGTCTGCGGCATAACATAAAATCATAAGAAATCTCTGGAAATGTAGTCTTTGAGACAACTTCAGGAGGAATTTGAACTCGATGCACTTAGAAAGCAGAGTGACTTCCACAAATGCGTGAGAAACAGGGAGTTGGGAATTCTCGCCAAGTACAGGGCCGCCATGAAGAAGTATGAAGAGCAAAAGAAGTACCTCGCAGAGCACAAATCGTGGGAGGACGAGCTGGACAAAGTGATTCGCGATGTGAACTTTGACAAGATACGGAACATCGCTCCAGACTACTACGTTCAAAACGAAAACGACCGAGCTGTGTACGAACTCATAACGTACTCACTCAGAAATCCTCTTGATTGTACCTGACAAGTCGACCTAGACTCTGGCATGATAAGGTGAAATGATTGATAAAATGTCTCACCGTCCAATGACAATAATTTAAGACACATTTTAGTAGCAGCAGCGAAAATAAAAGAATTGATTTGATCGCAACAAGTTTACACAGTATTTGTACATTTTTATTTTTAAATTATGTGGAGAAAGTTGACGGTGTGCTATTTTATATATTATTTTGCGCATGTATAAAAACACATTTCTTGTTTTTAGGTTTCATTTAAAATGTTTACAGTGAAAGTCACATATGAGCTATCAGCTAACTTACTGAAGTAAATGCCAACTGTTGATCTATTACATATGCATAAAAACTTTCTTAATTACCTACATAACCACCCTGAACACTTAAGCTTGACTTTGTTTTAGTTTTATATTCACGATTCTAAGTTTTTACGAGCTACATATATACAGCTTCCCTGTATTTAGGAAATGGGGAGTTGGAGCATGCCTTGGTAAGGCAGCGTTATCCCGACTGAATAATACTTACTGTTAGGAGGGCGATGGAATATTCCAAAGTAATCATGCCATTTTATTTTTTA
>JAHZMW010001921.1:0-12482 GCA_027743745.1 Alloscopus bannaensis | reverse complement strand
CTAAAAACTCATCCAGTCCGTGATGACTCCAAACTAATAATTATAATAACGGTCCTGGAAAGACCTTAAACTTACCCCGTCCACAGGACGTTAAATGAAGTGAGACGGTGGTGGTGAAAAGAGGAAAAGTGCTGGGAATCACTTTAAAAGCAGCCCGTCTGCGACGACGATAAACGATAAAGAAGATAAAAACGAACATTAGTCCTGGGATGACTGAAAACTCATCCAGTCCGTGATGACTCAAAACTAACAATATAATTATAATAAAGGTCCTGGAAAGACCTAAAACTTACCCGACTAAAAATGATGAAAGTGTATTGTGCTGGGAACACTCAAAACTCATCCTGTCCGTGAAGACACTAAACTATTAATGAACTGCACGAAGAGCAGTGTGAGCGCGGGCTCTTGGTATGTGGTCTGTATTTGCGTGCATGTACAACAAACTCATGCGCACAGACGCAGACCACACACAAAGATCTGCCTGTGCATGAACGAGAGATGTGCGCTCTCGTTCACATTGCGTGGGCATCAAGATGCCCCGCAAAAGTAAACAAAGGATAATCTTTGTTTCTGCTTGATCTGATCATAATCTAATCCGCATTTTTTTTGTGAATGCGGATTAGATTAAGCTCAAAACCAGGCTTAGATTAAGATTAACTAATCCTAAGGGGCTGTGAATAAGGCCCCAGGTCCTCAAAGCTGGTCATTAGAGGCGGTTCCAGCGGCGGGATGATGGTGGCGGTGTGCACCAAACAGAGGCCAGATTTGTACAGAACCGTTATTGCCGACGTCGGGTAAGTGAAAATTCTCAATATCTTTAATTTTTAACAAGAATTAGTAAGATAAAGTTACTCCTTTTTGTAGAACAATCTACTTGCTCCGCTTCCAAAAATTTAGGAGCGACTACGCCTGGTGCGTGGAGTACGGGTGTTCGGACGACGGAAACAAAAATATTTTCGACAATCTCTGTGAATATCTACCGGATTTCTCCTCTTCATAACTTGCGCATGCCGAAAGACATCAGGGTCCAAGAATCTCGCAATGCTTTTGATCACCGCCGAACATGACGACAGGGTGGTCCCATCGTATTCCTAAAAAACGACGGCAGAGCTCCAGTACAAAATTGGGAGGAACCACAGGCAGCGCCCCCCACTTCTCCTCAGGGTCTCAACGGATGCTGGCCACGGGGCTGGGAAACCACTATCTAAACAAGTAAACAAAAGTTCATTTATAGCAAAGGAAACAATATAACTTTAAATTCAGTTGAATGATACCATTTCTTGATTACAGATAATCGAGGTGGCCACGATGTACACGTTTTTGGTCCGGTCCGCTGGATTTGCTTACACATCGACATGTGACAATTTTATCTAGAACCTCGGCACACATTGCGGGTTTTCGAATCAAGTTCAGAATGAGATCATGGCTCCAGTATAAGGACACGTCATCAACAGGTTGTGGTTTCGAAAACCATTTTATAATTATACCAGAAAAATATCATGAGCGGTCATGACAAGAAAATTGCTCCTCATTGTGAATACATATTGGAAATTTTGGACAGATCAAAGCAGGTGTTATTTACTCATCAACAATTTCCTGTTGCAATCTTTCGCTTGAGTTGAAGGATTAACGTGATGTTATTTCTCGCACAAACCAAACAAACTACTTCTCGCAATAATTATTATTATTAAGGTCTTTACTGCAGATTTCATTGTTTCAGACATATATAAGAATGCTGTAGAAATCCATAGATGGAGTAAGTGAGGTTAAAAAAAGCGGGCAATGTCATGTTAAAAAATTCAGTTACATAAATACATTTGTTTTTAAAAAAACAGAAGGTCCACATTATATCATCAAGTGTGAGCTTCAAAACCCTCTGCGCTGGTATAATTTCACTCACGCGAAATTTTAACCAGGTATCCGCCGCTTCAATCTGCTCACAGAAATGCGCTGTCGACTCATCTACTTGAAAAGAGTTTGGCGTATTTACTTCTCAAACACGGCCAACACAGTCCATGTTCATTCAGGACCGATTCACCCGGAATTTTACAACCTTACAATTGTACAATCCACGGATTAATCTTAATCATTTGATCCATTTAGTTTATTGTTCCAAGAATGCTTGAAGTCATCATGGAACACAAATTCCAAAGATGGTTACGTCAATCCCATGAAAAAAATTCTGGTCTGCGCCAGCTTTGGAAATTTGACACCCAAACAAATAGGGATGACGACTTCTTTGATGGATTCGATAAGCTGAAGAATTCAATAATAAATCTTGCCTCGTAATTTGTCACGCGTTCACGCAGTGCAATCGGACGAATTCGGAGTTCGTGAAATTGGAGACAAGATAAGATAAATGAATACGTGGAGCATAAATATCAGGCATTTAGCTTCTCACTTTTGTGGATGACGGTCATGGCTTCATCCGGAGATCCAAGGGATCTACGCGGTCCAATTAAGTTCAACCCATTCAGTCTCCTCGGACTTTCGAGCTCAGCAAGTAAGGAAGAGGTGAAGGCAGCATATCACTCGAAGATAAAACAGGCTCACCCCGACAAAACTAGGAAACATCAGGAGTCCCAGGACTCGAAGAAGGCTGAGTTGGCGGGGCAAGGTGAGAATTCGCCGAGGTCCGTCCCGGTCCTCATGCACAATTCCGTGTCAGAAGAGTATCGGCGCGTGTTTCTTGAGCTAAAAAACGGACAAGAGGAGGTCGAGTTTGAGGACAATTTTGAGAGGTTCTACAAACAAGTGTTGGATTTAATTCAGACGTATCCGAAAACAAAGCCCGAATTTCGGTGTGAAGTGTGCGAAGAAAACTCAACCGCAAGAAATCAACCGCTGTCGTGGGAGATGCTAAAAAGGACTGTTGGGGCACTGTCTGCACCTCCGCATATATTGAAGGAGAGAGACGCATTTAACTTGCAGACCCTCGAGGATTACTTGGATCAATTACTGCATGCAGCAGCCTCCCTTCATCAGCATGAATTTATGGTCGTCATTTGCCGGCTACCCGGAATACTTCCAGTAATGAAACCCTATTTTGAGCAGAAACAGTAAGTTACCCAATTTAATAAATCATTTTTATATCAACAATCAATTTACGGTAACTACAGGTTCTAGAATTATTTTTCGGCAACTGTTGTTCAAAATAAATTTTCCGGCAGCCGTCATTTCAAAGATTATTTTTTGGCAGCTGTCTTTTTGAAAACTTTTCCCGGCAATTGTAGTGCTACAGCATAATATACTTCATTTTTATATAACTTCTCTAGGATGTTGGGCCCAAATCACGAAACACTACGTCCCGGCTACGTCTACGACTACGGGGTGCATTTCGTGTGCTTATCCTCTTACAATCGTTGGCATAACCGTATTTGGCGTGACGTAGTGTAAGCTACAAATACCTACCAAAACTAGAGTAGGACGAACCGGCATAGTAATTATAAAGATGACAACCGAAAGAAGAAGTGTGCACATTTTACATGATATTCAACCCTTTTCCTCCTTCTTTCCCTTTAATTTTTTTGGAGTCGGTGTGCTCCTGTTACTTGCCACAAGAAGAATGTAAGAGGCAACTGTGCCAAAAAACTGCAAGAAAATGCACTTAAATGACAAGACGGAGAAACACCGGTCATCACAATGAATGCAAATAAATGTTATGCCAACAAATGCTTTGCCAACAAAACACTCGTTGTTTGTTCGTTTCACTAGATTTTTATGTTGATTTCTTTTTGACTGACTAAATGTTCTGCTAAATTGGAGTATGGAGATGTTGTTAATCCCCAATGTAAGATGTTCGATTTTTGGAGAAGTAAACCTAAATGCGGTTGTTCTGGGAAGCACGATAAAAGCGAGGGATAAGACCGTGGTCGAGTAAAACGAGGTACGAAAACTGCGAGGAATAAAAAACGAGGTCGCCTGTTTAACAATTTTCTAAGCTTATTACTATATTCAGGTATATTCATGCACATTCATGTAGCTTCATGTATGAATAAGGATTGGGCGAAGTTTAGAGGAATAGACAGGTCCGGCTTTTTGTTTCTTGATAAACCATGTCCCATGAAGAAATGCATATTATGACAGTAAAAAGCTTAAACGGTACAGCACACCTGTTTTTACTTCCAAATTCATTCATAAAACTCCATTTATATACATTTACAACTCCGAATATCTTCTTGGCATTGCTCGCAACCTAACTTTGTAATCCAAAACATTTTATATATGTATACGACTACTGTTTGTCTTTGTATTTATTAAACTGACTTGGTAACAATGATCTCAACCGAAAAACAAAAATTTTTATGTACGATTATGTAACTATGATCTCAACCAAAAAAAGACAAAAAGATTATATGTACGACTATGCGTAGCACTATGTACTGTCAATATAGTTCTGAAGTTCATACAAAATTCACGGCGGGTACAAGCAGCTCATTGGTTACCTCAAATTATGTGATAATTTTTTAGTGGTGATTTTATCACGTGATTTGAGGTACCCAATGAGCTGCTTGTGCCCGCGGTGAGTTTTGTATGAACTTCAGAACTATATTGACAGTAATTAAGATATCAATAAAAACCCAAAAACATTGTAATAAAAAATCACTAAACACTAAAGACAAGTGTAATTATTGCTCTATCTGGCACCTCGTATTTTTCGCACCTCGTTTTATTCAACCACGATCTTATCCACATCGCTTTTTTCGTACCTCCCTTTTATCCCACCTCGCTTTTTACGGCCTCCCTTTCTACGCGGCGCTTACTTCGCCTCGCTTTTTTCGTCCTCGCTATTTACATGGATCCAGCCGTGTCAATGAAAAAACTTGTTTGCTCGTGTGTAAAAAAACTGCCGCTTCTTAACTGCCATTCCTCAATTGCCGCTCCTCAATTGCCGCTATAGTCAACCGTGACTTTCTCAACTGCCGTTTTCTTAGTTGCTGCTATTGGGAACTGCTACTATTCCAAATTTCCACCCTATCATTTGCCACTTCACTCAGCTGCTGAAATTTTTAAGTTTACGTTGTGGAGTATTCTTTACTACTTTAAGCCTCCATAATTTATTTTTGAATGAAAAACACTAAACACAAAAAATTGTAAGCGACCTATTAGCAAATTTTATGCATTTTTATTTGATTATTTTGAATGTTCTCATTTCCCTATCCAATATCATTTATATAAAATTACTTATTTTTAATTTGTGCCAGCATTCAATTTCAATCGCAGGGATTTTTCGTCTTTAATCATCGTTGCTTTAAATCCACTAAAATGTATTATGTATTATGAGGTAGTAAATAATACTACTTTAAATTTTAATACAACTACAAATACTACTAAATTTAAATTAAAAGTTAACTTTGACGAGTAAATAATACTACTCAAGGTTAACTTAGTTTAAATAAGAAAAGTGCCAACTGAAATAGCGCCAGTTGAGTACAGTGGCAAATGAAAGGGTGGCAATTGCAAATAGTGGCATTTCACAATAGTGTAACTTGAGTAAACAACAGTTGATATAGTAGCAGTTCAATGTAGCGGCAATTGAGGGGAGGCAGTTTAGAAGTGGCAATTGGGAAGCGGCAATTTTTTGGTTCCCGTTTTATTACTTAACATACGGCGGTTAAATGCAGTAGTACATAATTGTGTGGCAATGTTTTGACATGACTGCACTATTAAAGTAATAGAATACTTTTGCAATTTTTGAAAGAACATTTTGCAGCGTTTTTCAAAAACCGAAAGATTGGTTTTTGACGTTTGCTACTGTTGGCAAATTAATTTCATTCAGGAAAACTCGTACTATAATCAAGCAGAATTATTTGTATGTTTATTATCAAAAATGTAAACTGGTTAAAAACAAATAACTAAAACTATTTTGGATAGAAATCAAATTCGGCGTCATTCAAAACGGGCTTTATATTTTGAAATTTCTGTAAAAGTAGATTTAAACTAAATATGTGTTGTAAATTAGAAATAAAAATTAGTCTTTTGGACTTCAACCAAACCGACGTGACGTAAATATAAAAACATTTAACAAATTAAACTTTGCGTCGTTTTGCCCTCACTCTGCATTGCACAATAAATCATAACGCCGTGTGAAATACAAGTTTTCGTCAAAGCAAAGTAGTTTAGTTTGACGGTGGTAACAAAAAAACGAGACTTCGCACGTGGGTTTGGCGCATTTTTTCATTATCGTAAAATTCAAAAAATCCCATTTTTTGCTATACCATTTCTACTAGGTACGTGGATCTATCTTAAATATAAATGAACTGGGAAAATAAAAAATGACGTCAAGCAATAATTAAACTGATATATAAGGTACATTATACAAGCGAAATATTGTGACCGGATTAAAACAAGCAAATTGTTTTTACCATTTCCGTTTGTTTTTATTTGCTTTATTGAGTATATAAAAACCGTGGGAATATTGAGCCTCCAGTTTCCCCACTTCATCTGGTTTTCCGAGAACCTGTTCAAAACTTTGATTACAAAGTCACTGCCAAATTATCAAATGTCTGTACGATTCTAATTTGTTCTCTGAAACAACAAAATTAAACGAGTGCAATTTTTTAAATAATTGTATAGATATTACAGCGGATTCCTGTTGTAATATATTTGCGCAATATTTTAGAGTGGAAAAACGACAAATATTAGCATAAAAATTCAAGTCTTCACCATTTGGTTGGTTTTAAAAACCATTAGTTGCGAATGGGATTTAAATATATTTTAATGTTATGTACTAATGCCGCACTGCCGTTTACTGCTTTTTGCGGCATCCATCGATACCATTGGCTGCGTTGTTTTTAATTACAATGGAATTAGTGAATGAGTAGCTGAAATACATTGAATTAGAATTACAACGTAAGACAAGTTTATATTGGACATTCGACTTTGTAATAGTATTTTATGAAACATTTCATAATGCCATAATACGTATTTGAGAATACCTAAACGGAAATTCTGAATAATACAATACGTAGTTAATGAATATATTCGGCGGTTTAAAAAAATATAACCATTGATTTTTGTTGTAAATTTTAAAAAAACATGTAACCATTAAATTGCCAATGTGATATTTGCGCGCACAGAAAGTTTTCAGTAGTATATTCTATTTTGTTTAATGGTTTACGGATAAATGCCAAAGGACAAATACTTCCTCATACAGCAAATGCCGCACCCTACTAGATATTCTAAAAAGTAGCAGCAATTTAAAAAAAACAATCTATGATGCTGATATATGGAATATTTTTTGCAAAAGCCGTGACGAGTCATTTGTTAGTTTCCAACCAGCTTTACCATCGAATGCAGGAAAACTGGTTGGAGCGTTTTAGTTAACTATCTAGACTTAATCCACGTTATCATCTCACGTCGTTTCAATGCTTAAACCTGAACATATAATTTTTATATCATTTTTAGATCATACACATCGGCTGATCAAGAGGAGGCAGCTAAACGCAGTGGTAGCATACGGTAACGGCACGCGGCAAAAAACAGGGGCTTGAATAAGGACCCGGGTTCGATCCTGGGTTGGGTGGNCGCGGCAAAAAACAGGGGCCTGAATAAGGACCCGGGTTCGATCCTGGGTTGGGTGGGGTTTTTTCTCTAATAATAATGGCGTTTTTTCTAGTATGTTCTTATAAATGGAGTTGTTCCACCCCCCCCTCCCTCCGCCCTCCTCCTACGGACATTGCACCTTGTGGGCCATAGTTAAGTACTTAAAAATGTTGACTGTAATGTTACTTTTAAATAAAAACGATATAGCTGCGGTCTCGAATCGTCCAAGTGCCGGAAAGGGTACTAACTTTTTTTAACATCGTCTGATCGTCAAACGGGTTTTTGGTCACTCCAATTGAAATGCGGGGTAAAACATTGTTGGCGAGGTTGCCAAGGGAACCCTGTCTATTTCAGATTTTGACGAGAAACGTTGGAGCAATGGTTTCAAGTGTATCCAACCTGTCCTGTTTATATTCTTTTGAAAACATCTGGAGAGAGGAGAATGTTATATTTTCTCTTATGGTAATTTGACATTGCGTACCCCGACTTTGTCACTGTCGATTGGCCAGAGTTGACCTTTTAAGAGCCTTGGCCGTTTGGCGGTACCAAAGGCACGTGCTGATAAATCTTAAGCTACGTAATATTTTATTTGAATATATCCAAAAAGTGACACTGCGCAGGTTGCACGATGTTTTTCCTTAAAGCTTCCAACAAATCTGGGAAATTCTCCAGATTGCAGCCATCAAGTTTGTAAAAAGAAAGAGGTGGAATACGTAGTGGGGCCATAAAAAGTGTCCTATTTTCAAAGTGTTCTCTTGTATTTCAAAATCGAAATAGCAATCTGAGTACTACCGTTTTCGAAAGAGCATTTAACACTCTACTGGTGGACAAACAGCGGACTTCCAATCTTGATCATTGTACAAGATAACGCCGCCGGAACTGGACCAAGAGGAATTTTTGCTCCATTACCGCAATGGGAACACATTAGGGGAGATCTTCAAAGTTTTTAGTGGCCAACAAGTTGGAAAGCAGCTCATCTGGCAGACTGTCAAACGGTACGTTGAAACTGGAAGCGTCGAAAAAGAAAAGATTAGGACCATTCGCGTAGTGTACGCGCTCCAACTGTGGTGAAAGCCTTGCGAGAGCGAATTTGAAAAAATCCGTGCCGCTCCAAAAGAAAGTTGGCGTAGCAAACAAACACCAGTGGACAGACAATGGAAATAGCTTTGAAGGGGAACCTGAGACTCAAAGGTTTAATATAGCAACCAGCCACTTGTTGACAGCGGACCAAAAGCGAAAACGTTCGGTAAGAGTCAAAATTTTGCTTCGGCGGGAAGACAGTTAAAGCGAAAGCGGATTAAGTTTACGGAAAAGCAACTTTTTACTGGTGAGGTCGGCTTCAACAAGCAAATCGACAGCGTTTATGCTAACTCAGTTTCCGAGTTTTTGAAAAAGCATAGAGGAGTGTTGCAAGCAAAAACGCATCATCTTGAAAATGGCATGGTTTGCACTGAGGCAAGCTGGGAAAACCAGGCCGATCTTTATTTTGTTCAACAGGGCGTCAAAGTTTCGACTTATTCTTACCTCAGCGATATTCTAAAGTCTTTGGTCAACCCGCTGAACCCGCGGTTTTTCAATGGTGGGCATTAGACGTTCTAGCACGACTAAAGCGACAGTTCCATAGAGCGAAAGTTGTACAATTACGCTGGTTACGGGACCACGTAATGAGGTTATCTTAAAAATGGATTGGCCTGCGTGCTCCCCAGATCTCAACCCGTTGGAATATTTCTTTATTTTCTAGGTTGGAGACATACTTGCTCCAAACCTGACATGTGTGTTGAAGGTCTGAGGCGGATCTTATTGAAATACTGGGTCTTTTTCCATCAGGAATCCATCCGTGTTACACAAGACAGGAAACCCAGACTGAAGGCTTGTATTAAAGTAAAAAGGGGCACTTTATATAGTGATTATTATTTTTTGACTGCTTATACACCTGCCTACCTACACTTAAATTTTTAAATAAAAAGCAGCTGCACTATTCAAACTCCAACAAAAAACATTTCTTATGGTACCGGTAGGTACTTGTGTAACAACGTATTGATTGGCTTTTTGACGTTTGCTACTACTGGCGAAATGTTTCAATTCAAGAAAAAATGTGCTGTAATAAATCAAAATTACTTGTATAATGCGGGGGCGTTGAGAAAATTTCCCGATGAAGGGCTCCTAAACAAGGACCGCAAGTTTGTTGTCATGGCGATTGCCCATGGTTTTGACAAGTAAACCCTAGTGTTTCAAAATCTCCAATTGGTTTAACACTACCACTTCTAGTTTCACTGCAATGTGGCATTATATAAGCTTTATCAATCTATCTTTGCTCTACACGGTTTCACTTGATTTTTTTCGTTTGAGATTTACTGAGTGAACGCTACATGTCAATAATTAATGGTTTACGAAACAGGTGTCGCCACTAACAATTGTGATATTTGGGCGGGTTGAGCACTGCTATCCTACATTATGATGAATTCCTAAATATCAGGCTACTACTCTCGTGATATGTCTGAGTACGCCAACGTAATCCATAGTTATCTTAATTTGGTCTAATTGACATATGCTTTGTTGAAATAAAAAGTTTAGTAGAAATGCTCTATCAACTACCCGTCGATAAGATTTCGAGAATAATCTAACCATAACTGAATCAGTACTGGATAGCGGAAAACGACACTGTCGTTATCAATGCTCGCAGCTCTATCACTGAAAAGGTGGCGGAGTTGATTATCTTTCAACAATTAATTTTATTGGCAGCATAAACTACCCCAAACTTTAAGTACAATTACTACAACAAATTGTACCTCAAAAACTGAGGGCGATAAGGTTGGAACAACAATTAACACAACAATTAAAACCAGAAACTGTGTGGAATCCTGAGTCTCGTGCACACGAGGAGGATTGAGTCACTTCTACTTTCTCGATCGCTTTCTCTGCAACGAATGGTGGCAATAGTGGCTTGGTCCCGTCCATTATATAGCCACGTCCTTCGTCTTCGTCCGTTGTCTCGTTCCGTCGAAGAATCCAGAATTTCTGACGCAATAGTTCTTGCTGCAGAAAGGGGCTAGGGGAGACAGGCAACCCTTTAGAATCACCGCCCAAACGTGACGAGGAGGGCTGATACGGCCCTTCACACTTCTCCGTATTTTCTACAGTTAATACGTATGTGTAGCCTTAGTAAATCATGGGTAACTGAGTCAGCGGTTCAAAACTGTACTCGAATCACGATTTGGGAACCCCGAAATGAGCAGAACGAGAGGCATGAACCAAGCTCAGTTGATTTATGCAGCACTGTTTGCAAAATAATGTGAAAAATTACGTTGTCGCACCAATATGACATCCATTGGGTGTTTAGCTGGTAGACTTGTCAGCTAACCATCTGTATTCAAATTCAACTCATGGTACCCAGGGACCTTCACAATGATTTCTTTTTATGCAGAATGCCAAAAAACCGGCGTATCTAAGCGCTTAGTAGTATTTACTATACCAGCAGCGTTAAACAGTGGTAGCGCGTAGGTACCAAATACTTCACATGACCGCTGTAGCTCAGAGATACAGTATGCTTTTTAAATTAGCGTTATAAAGAAGCGACGAAAAAAGTTTTTACATTACCTCTAACATTACACGTCCCTACTTCCGTATTAAATGAAAAATTTAAAAAAATATATAATTGTTGATCAAAATATAAAATTGCAATTGTAAATGAAATGTCTGTATTTTCCACTGCTCCTGCACCGATACAACAATACTTTGTACACTTGTTGGGCACTTCAAAGTGCCTCAGAATATCACTAAATCTCGGCAAGTCAGACGGCTGTTTTCATAATATTTGCAAATTACTAATTTGTTTAAAAGTGTGTTATAAATTTTGATCACACTGTAGATAGCTACGTCGCAATTGTGAGAAACAGTTTCAATTACATTGCCGTCCAACTACCGATTCTCCAAGCAGCATATCCAATGTGAGGAGCCGGAGGAGGATGTGCTTATGCTTGGATTTAAGTATGTACTTAAGTATTATCATTTTAAGTAGAACTTTTTAAGCTGCTACGATGTTGGAATGGAGCCTTTAGAAAATTGTCAAGAAAACCTGAGTTTAACTTGGTTAACCGTGGCTGTAGTTTCAAAGTGTGACTCCTTTCAGCTGAAGTGCATCAAACCAAACTAAGGCAGAACAGATAAACAAAGTGTAAAAGACATGACGGATTTGTATAGTATCCTGGAATTGGTTACAAATTATGAAAACTATGAAAAAACTAACTGCAAAAATTAATTAGCAAATTCATCAATTCATCTCAATGTTGAAAATCTTGCCGATAAGGAGTGTCGAAAGCGCCAATTAAATACAGTTGTAACTATTGCACCTTTTGCCAAGAGGATGCTACTCAATAAATGGGTACAACAATAAATGTGTTTTCGTCTAAATATTAATGTTTAAACGAAATAACTTTATTTGTCACCATTTTTTTCAAAAATTTACTTACACCATCTAGGCATCAGTACATCATAGAAATTGTATGCAAATAATATTTTTTTGTAATATTTTCAGTAGCTTGACAGAATATATCTGATCTCAAGCGTCCACCTTAAAATAGATGGGGAGCTATGATTCCTATATTTGTTCAGGTAGGAAAACAATAATTTTAACTGCGTGTGAACTCCGACAAGAAAACGTGTTTTTTCAGTAAATAACACACGTGCTTGGATGTAAATTTTGAGAAACTCGCTTATTTTATTTGATTACGACATTTTACCTGATTAACCAAGTTGAAACGTGCAGAGTGTGGACTTGTTTCTTGCTGCTCTGGGAGTCCATTACAGTCAAATTTTGATTTAAAAACCGCAAAGAAACACTAAACGTCATTGTTACAATGTGTATAACCGAAGCAGATAAACTTTGTTACGATGGACTCCAAAAACGATCCGTAACACGTCCATTACAAAAATTGGAC
>JAHZMW010001920.1:0-17531 GCA_027743745.1 Alloscopus bannaensis | reverse complement strand
CTCGGTGAAGGGATTGGTAATCTCCGAAAAATGAGTTTTTCCACTCAAAAGTTCACGACGTCGTATTTGGAAAAGAAAGCAGCGTGACGCAAACTGACTAATTCATAAACTATTGCTCTTTCCAAACTAAGCTTTTTAACGTTATGACACCCGTGCTTTTATTGGTGACTCACGACGATCTCCAACACCTACGAACTGTCGGTATGAAGACTAACGTGTCTTAATCTTAAGCAGTGTGTGTACGCATACTAAATGCAAAAAAAAATATTTCTAATACTTATGTACGGGCGCACCATGTTGACACAATTGATTTTGCAAGGACTTTATATAACAATTATCGCATTATCACACACGTATATGAATATACCGTTAGCTGTATGTAATAAAGTATTCCATCATTCCACTGACGTAACATACGTGTGCACCATGAGCTACCTATGTTTGTTAATAAACATGACAGGCGTATTCTACGTCCACTTCGGTTATTATGAGGGCATCTCTCCAAACAACTGCTCATACAATACGTTTTCTGTGTGCGAGATCAGTTATATCGAACTCATGTTCGGATTGTATGTCAAGTGTTATAATATCAAGGTCTAGCGATACATTAAATACTAACTGGAAATATGGAATAATAGCCCATTCCACTTTTGCAATAGTTTAGCTCCTGAAAATTTTACTCCAATACTTTAAGCGACCTTTAAACTCTTTAGATAGACCACGTCGTGGGCAATAAAAAACAAGTAGATCATGGTGAGAAAATCAAATTTATGCATTGGATTTGTTATGAAAAATACGAAGTTATGATTATCCTGATAAAATACAGCAGTAACAGAACAACCGTACTTGGTTGTTTTACTCTTGACACCTCTACTCTTCTTTATAGTCATGCTTCTCGCAACCCTTTCCTGACCTTCCCTTGAAAGGGATGTGAATGAGACACTTAGCATAGTGTAGGACCTGCGTGTGAAACAGAATATTTTCGTAAGTTGAAACAGAGATAACAAATTCTCTCTGTAAGATTTTTGTCAAGACCGTGATTCTGCAAGGCCTTTTCTCCCGTCTCTGCTCTCTTTGAATGCTGTTGACTTTGAAGAGGTAAAGCACCATATTTTTCCTGCTTTCCAAACTGAGAGGTAGTCGCAACAAAAATATTATCGTCGGTTCCAGGTACCACTTAGCCTGTAATATGAAAGATGTAAAAGGATGGTAATACAATATGTGGTGATGAGAACTAAACAAGACTCTCCAAGCCACTCAAAAGACCTCTTCAGAAAAAGGAGGAGAGAAGCAAGGGAAAAATGCGAAATGCTAAGCAGTAGTAATCATGTTAATGTTCCTGCCTCCATTCCTTACTTTTTCTTGTTTACATGAGTAGCACACATTACTAACAACTAACCTTTCCTGTACAATGTACAACCCTTTCCATTAGAGTATAACTTGTTACTTTTATTAAGCTTGTTTTCAGTTTTCACACACAACATCTTGAAGACGGAGCAAAAGGCCTTTGTTTCTTTGTGAGCCTTTGCTACACCATTCATTCTATCATTACATATTTCACAATTGTGCGCACAGTTCATGGCCAGAAATGGGTAGTGAAAGGCAGAAAAATATGCTGGACTGTTATTATGTTGTATAGTGCAAAAGGGGTTTCAAACATCCCTTAAGACTACATAAAGCACTAGGTGGAAAATGTTGCTTCTCTTCTTCTTACCTCCGCAACATATTTCCCCTCTTGAACATGTCTCCTTCACGTTTGAATCTCATCTCTCGGACCAATTAATGAAGTTGGTAGTAATGATGAGTTGAACTCATTTTTTCCGCTTCTACAGAACTTTTCATTTCCCTCAGGCATTCCCAATTCATTTCAGCACGAAAAAGGGGAGGAAAACTTATGAAATTGTGTGCCTCCTTCTTAAGTGAGAGAATAGATAACAAGGATACCTTTTAGATATCAAGTTATCCTGAAATCAGATTTTTTGTTCAAATTTTACCAAGACTGGCTTTGCACGAAGAAAACGTGCTTCACTACAGAGCAGTGGATATAAATATAAATTATTACAGTCTGTAGTTAGGAAGCATATGGTATGATGTGTGTTTATGGTGGTTGGCTGGCACACTGCAAAGAAAACATTGTGCTAGTCACCTCTGCAGCTAATTTCAAGGAGAATTTCTTAATTAATTCTCAACAAGGAGCTGGAGTAGCTTTTTGCGATATGTGATGCAAAAAGAAGGACGAGAAACGGACAACGTACTTATACAAGCGAGCTGTTGTTTGAGGGCAGTGTTTGTCTGTAAAGAGTGAAACTCTTGTATACCAACACGAATAGTGCGATTTGAAGCGCAGACTGTATAAATGTATACTTATGTTCACGTTATGAAAATGTAATTCCCAGCAGATATGAAAGAGACTAGGTTCTCACCAAATTAAGCTTCTGCATCTGTTTCTTATGATCACGTACTGATTTAAAGTTAATACCCTTAATGCAACTCGTCGTATGTATTTATTAAATCCCTGAATCTTCGTACCGCCTAGTCTACAGAATTTGAGATACATACATTCACGTGTCTGCTAAAAATTATTAAAATGTTACAACACAAATCCTCCAAAGTTAATCCAGATTCATATGTAGTTTTAGCTGACTTGTGTGCGTCACGAAGGGATTTTTCGGTCACCACATCCCATCCAATTGAAATTCAACATCACATTGAAGTTTCAGTCGGAATATCACAAGTGTATTTTGATATCGGACCTTCCAAAACGTACTAGCAGAAAATGATGTTTGGAGTAAAATAATCATATAAACCTCTCGGTTCAAATCCCTGATTGTTTCTAATACTGAAACATTTCGCTCGATCATCATGCACAGATACTTGACCTAAAGAATGAGTTCAATATAATTACTACTGACAGCTTAGCGAACTACATTTGTAAGTAATGGGTAAAAACTAAAGGATTTAATTGCATTTTATTGTGGTACATAAATCACGAACAATTCACAGCTCCCTCTTAGGTACGTGCTTCTTCCAAAAATCTACGACTTTTGTTGTTATACTAAATGACGAAGCAGTAGCTATTCTGCTTCTCCCTTGCTCACCTCAAAGACAAGGAAGTGAATTATACTTAATCAATTACGGTGTAGCTTTTCTCAGATAATTCTCTCCCAGAAAAATACGCGCTCGTATTTCTTCATTCTTCTGTAGAAATGTGAGCAGTCGTAATGACTCAAAGAGTGAAAGAAGCCCACCTCCCAAGAAAAGAAGAAGCCGTCTAATGAGTACAAGTATCAATTCATTATTTCTTTATTTTCTGACTTTCCCATTTTGCCGTATTCTTTGGAAAGGAAGTCATTCTCAAAAGTACTCGCAATCAGTGCTCACCTTCTTTTCTATAAGAATATCAGGCCACACACAAACACGCACACACTCATACATTCATAATCAAGTTTGGGAGCATCTTCTACTCCGGAGAAAATGTCGGTGTTTGAGAAAGATCCAGTTGTCTTGTTCCAGTCTATTTATAGCTACATTTGAGTAACTTGGACGTGACAATGATTGGACTCGACGTTTTCCCCTTTTACCATTCGCTCTCTGCTTTGAAAGTCAAAGGAACTGCTATTTTTTATTGACCTCAAACAGGTTACTCTTTGTTGTGCCTTTGTCCTCATGCGACTCATATTTGGACCGTTGCATTCGCATATTTTCTTTGAATGGGAACCTTTTAAAAAGATGTAAACTAAAGATATGAATAACCAGTGTTTTTGATGGATGATGGATGGATTCTTGCTTCTTCAAACTTTCTCCATCATTTTGACTTTTAAATATGGTTGCATTAGGAGACAGCACCTCTGCCGCAAACTCTACTCATAAAAACGACACATACGGGAGACTTGAATCAGTTGTGAACTTTCCCATAAGGAGTCACAAAGGGGAAAGTAATGTGTACCCAAAAAATACAAGTAGAACCATATAGAGAACTATAAGATGAAGTTGACTGGGAAATCGAATAAAAAAGTTAGCAGTCGGAGCTGTTTTCCCGTTGTAAAACCCATAATATTTTCGCGTTCACTAAACGGAAAAGTACTAAACCTCTCCAACTCTAGTTTACGATGATCGACGAACTCATACGCGGAATAATATGGAATCCGCCGTGTACCCTGATGATTGGAGGACAAACGACGAAGATGACATTTCATCCCACGTTCACTTTTTGTCTCTTGTAAACGAGAAGCTGATTGAGTAATTTTTATTCACGGAGCAGGAAAGTGGTATGAGACTTGTACATGGTCATAGATCATTGTGATGCTTGTGACGTGAGAGTAAAAATAAAGTGACATATAAAAACGACATGGAGCACTCATCGTATTCCCTTACATTTTACAGTAGCTGGAGCGACTTTTACATCTGCATAATATTACATGTCGGAGTAGCTGAAGTCGCAATTACGTATTTTCCAAGCTCTATATCCTAGGAGGCACTTATTTACTCCAGCACAGAGACAGGAATTTACGGAGTCGTCCTGAAGTATTTGAGTAATCTCGTTAGAAGGAAGTAGAAAGTGGAAAAATGATACGTAATAGAAAGGGAGCATATGTATTTCTCGGTGAGAAGCTCGGAATGATATCATCTTGTGCAATCTCATGCCATCACATCATCATCAAAATCATTCAAATGTTCCAAAAGCAATTTGCTGTTTCTCCATCGTGGATAAATAACATTCTCACAAAGACCGGAATTGTGTTCGGCTGGGAAGGATTTACAGGTGAGTGAGTATTAAAAATAATGATAATGTTAATAATCAGCATCTCCGCGATGTAAGCGCACGTTCTCAAACATCCTCGACTCTCGAGTACATCTCAATGTGGTGGTATTCTCTTGAAAAAAATAGCCTTGTGAATAGGCGGATCAAGTAAAAGTATGTTAAGCTGATTGCGATGCCTCTTCAAAGAGCAGACATTCGAATATCTGGGTTATACCTATGGTTGGAGTAATTTACGCAGACAGACATCTCTCAAAAAATTCCCTAGTCGCTCTCCCACACTGTATATACACATCATTTTTGGCTGAGTTGGCATAAAAAGAAAATATACATTTACAACCGAGAATAATATAGATTTGAAGAGCACATTTGAGGGGAAGACTTGAGAGAGAATTGATTGCAACAGTGTATACTTCTTTTTTGGAAATGTAGGAGGATCATATCGTAGACATGTAAGAGCGACTAAAAGCACAAAATCTTCATCGTCTTGTTGTGCGTCCGGATTTTCCTTGTCGGTTAGAGAAATATGTGTATGACTGTTCTGTGTAAAACCACTAAAACCATTTTGACTGCTGAGTGAAAAGAGTAAAGCTTTCTACTCCACTCTTGCTGTCATCTTCCTTTAATTCCATTTTGCTCAAGTGAACCGGATTTTTTTTTGTGGGGCCAAATCCGAGGGAAATACTGTGAAAGAGTGGGAAAAAATATGGGAAAATGTGCGGCGGCGAGGTAGAAGTGAGTGGGAAGCGACAGGTAAGTACAAGTGCGGACTAAATTGAATCTTCCGAGAGTGAAGTTACAAACTACGGTGAAACGTCGTCAGCGAGCTCTACATGAGTTGGAAGGACCCGACCGGAGTTTATACATCATTCTAAGATAGAACACGAATGCTTCTAAGTGTACATTATACAAGTGTATTTTGATCCGTCTTCTCAAGTAGCGTTTCACTCTATAATAGCTTGAATGGTAGTGGAAACTCTAGACGATGAAACTGAAGATAATGAATTTGACTCCTAATTAAGAACTGAAATGGTTTTCGCTTTCCCCAGCTTTTCCATCTACAACAACGCTTGCACTCTTGTATTCTGAAGTGCTCCTCAGTTTTAGCGGAATTAACGGTTCCAATGCTTTCTTCATGCTGAAGCGGTAATCAACACAATATAATGTGTTATTTTAACAAATTATTAAAATCAATAATGAGTGATTATTAATAGAGTTGTAGTGACGAAGGTAACTCCGCAGGTCTTGTGGTCCACTTCTTACTCTTGCTCAATGGAGTTTGGATGCCTAATGATGCGGTCAGATTGTAAATTTCAGTGACTCGATTTAATCTCAAGTTGGATATAGATATCAATTGGGTGAGCGAGAATTAGTATGGACCATTGTCGTATTTGTAGTTTTTTTTGCAGATATAGTACTACATCATCAGAAACGCTAGCCTTCCTTTATCTTAGCTAGCTCAAGATTCTACAGCGAGCAAAGACAAAAACGTTTGTACTTATTGCTTCCAAAGCAGTTTTATTATGGTGGTTGGTCCAGTTAAACGCTTTGACCAGTCTAACTCCAACTACTATACTGCGGCGAGCAATAGAATCTAATAATATTATTATCGATGTCCAATATTGAAGAGGACAATAGCATGTCATTCCTCTCGTGATTGTTCATGCTTGATTTTAATAAAAACCAGGAGCACACAAACTCCCTGTTGGTACACCCTTTGATGTCTCCAACAAAAACTTTCACCATATTTATAAAACCTGCCAACACAAATGAGTCTCAAACTCACGCTTCCCTCCTAGCCGAGCACCACTGCCCGTCTAAGAGCTGATTTGTTCTATTTTGTACAACAAATTGATTTTGACAATACACACTAGGAAGTAATTTTCCTCCAGCCATAAAAAGGAACCTAATATTAGCAATACTTTTTCCAAGTCGAAATAGATTTTTTTCAGAGAGAAATGAAAATAATATTTTTTTGCGAACATAAAAGAAAAGCTGTTTTTCTTCTCAAAGGGTTATTGTTCAGACTCACGGTGCACTGTCCCCCACGCGTAGGTGGCTCTATAGCTCAGTAGTTGTTCAATAGTTTCATAATTTTTTCCCTTAGATTCATCATTCGCCTTTTGTGCTTCTATTTGCAAAAAAAAAATGGCATCCTTTTTTCCAGGGTACCTGAATTTCAATTTGCTTCGATCTCCCAGTCCGCAAGTTCTCACAAAAATATTCAGTGATTCCTCCCAAACTTCGGAGGGTGCATACTTCACAAGCTTGACAAAACTATAAACATTTATACGTGTCGTCAGTCACCGAAATTAAAACGAGCAGAAGGACGACATCAAAAACGCTTCCCTTTGTACATCCAGCCAACCAGGAGAAAAGGCTTTTGAGATGGATCCATCATACATCATATAAAGATACAAAAGTAATACATACTTTTTATCAAATACGAGCACGTTCTGATGATATGTGAGTTGTTGTGTCGTTTTGAGTCTTTCATGAAAGCCAACATGAAAGGCGTTCACGGTACATTATTATTGATGCGAATCCAGACCTCTCTTCCGACTTTTCCCGTTTGCTTTTTGCTCTCTTTATTGTGTGATCCATCTCGGTGGTGGCAAGTTCAGCGCAGACACACACGGAGAGGAGAACGGTCGTTTTTAATTAAAGTCGCTTTGAAATATTATATCCACACAAGCCTACCACCAGCACAACAGTATGGATATATTGGCTGGTTTTCACTAGTAAACAAACAAATCGCAGTGTTTCCAGTCGAACATAATGTCATCAAATTAACTCATCCATGCATCCTCAACTGTGCAGGGTGAAATGTGTGTAATTACTATCTGTGTGGAGAGAGTTCAGTGAAGCAGCACTTTTCATATCCAGAACCCTATTACGATCTGCATTGGGCTCATTAGCTGAACAAAATGGGATTGTACATGTGTTGGGCACACTTGCAAATTCCGATGTATCTCGTTTCATTAAAATTAATGATGTATTCTCCGCCAGTGAGTGATGGAGAAGCAATAAAAAGCCGTTTGTGGAGACACGTCGAGTGAGAACGAATATGATGTGGATGAAGTTTACTTGCAGATTATATGATAAATAGAAGTAGGCTTCTGTAATTTCCTCAAGTCGCAACGGTAGTAATGGACGTTGACCTTTAAACTTGTTGATTAAACTATTTAAATGTGGTTTTCCAACGGCACCCTCTGCACACACTGTGTTGCTTGTCTACTGTATTATTTACGACACATGTGTGTACCTCTGACATTGCTCAAGGCGAGTTTCAACAAGCCTCTCTTTAGCTTCCAATAATGTAACACACATTTTAGTTATAGTTTCTCTCAGTCCCAATCAGTGTTAGTCAATCAAGTCGATGTTGTTGGCGCCCATTGCCCATTGCAAAGACACTGTGGACGACGCGCGTGTTGTAATTGAGAGCTTGTACTTATTCAAATCATTTCACTTCGACTTCGTCATGTTCCTCCAATAGAAGCATTAACAATCGCCTTTCATTGCCCATCAACTCCTAATTAATATTGATTGTGCATAATAGAGAGGTATATAGCACTCCTGACCCTTGCTCACCTTGCTGCTGTCGCCGTTAACAAGTGATCTGTGATGAGATAGAGTTGAGTAGATGTTTTCTGGCATTCTCAAAAGGTTCAGAGGCAAAGTGTACATTTAGGAGTATGTGATGCAACCCTTTGCGAGAATAGGATTGTACACAGGTTTGTAGCTGTTTATGCCTGCAGGGCCCACTGTATAAATTACGAACTGTCTTTAAAACGAAATGACAACCCAGTGACCCTGATATGTCTCGCAACGCAAGTGAATGGAAAAAAATATCGCTTCTAATTATTACTGTAATTGTTTGTATGCCCTCGCTCGGCTACTTTTTGATGGAGGTAAATTAATAACTACACGCAACATACCTAGTTGTGTACGTACTGTAATATTTTAGAGAGTAATGAAACGCACGTCAAAGAGCTAATAGCTCGTGAAAGAGGAAGGAAGTAAAAAATGCATCTGTCAGATGAAACGTGAAATATATGCATGTCGAATCCAGTTCTTGTACACTGTCATCATAATATTTCATGTCCTTCTCATTGACTTCTTATTAGTAAGCCTTCGATTTTGTAGTTTGACTTCGCGTGAGAGTCTCTATAAATAAAAAAAGTTTTCATGATAGACAGTTGTGTGGCATACAATTAATTCTACATTGATACATGATCCACATGTGTATGTACAAATACTTCATTTTTTTCTCGTATCTTTTCAGGAAACACCACAAGCTTAGAAGAGCTTTAGTAAGTTTTACAGTAATATTGTGTTACACAAAACTGGAACTCATCCTTACATTTTTTTGGTTTTGCCCCTGCAATTTGAGTAATCTGATATGAAAAAGTATGGAATGAAGCCAAGGTTGCTTTTTTGTTGGGAGATGGCTTACTCGAAGCATAAAACTCGGTACAAATTTATCAAGTTGTAAAAATGTTGCAAAATGCATGAGCGTACTCCCCAAACCACAGACTGATCTTGGGTTTCAGACTTTGGAGATTTTTACTCACAATTCACATGCATGGGTGTGGAGCACTAATGTAGTTAATGCTTGAACCATGTCATCAATCATTTTATCAATACTCGCATACGGTTCTGTGTGCACCTACGATGACAACGTCATCACAATGTTGGAGGAAATGTAACGATGCATTGGGCGCTCACTTGTGGTTTTTTAAAAACAAGACCCAAGCATCATCGTGTGTCATGCATGTCATGCCATGTTTGGAGAGACTGTCAGAAATAATGAGCTTGCTGAGTTGCGCAGTCGTGATCGATTAATTGAAAAAGTGAGGCAATGACTTGTTATACTTACCTGGAATTCGTATGTGAAGGGCAGCAGTGGATGAAGTGGCGGAAGTTCTTGGAGAGTCTTTTTCCGGTCTTTCAAGCGTTAAACCCTGGAAACAGGAACAACACAGTTTAAAACACTCTCGCCACATTGTCACTGTAATTGCACATAACACCACTTTATCACTCTATTCTTCCTCCATGTTAATTACTACTAATCCTTCATAGTTTTGTGATTCTCCTGAAATTTTAAATTGCACAATCTTATGATGACGAAGAGCTTCACAGAAGCTTGACTCCATCGAGTTGCGAGCTTGTGTTGTAAGTGTAAACTAAATTTGATTTTTTTGTCTGCATTTTACAGCAATGTAGCCTTGTGCATGCGTCTGCTTTTTATGTATACATCTCTCCGAAGGAGTAATGATAATAAACGATAGGCAGAGAGAAGAGAGCCAGAGAGTGTCGTGTGCGCGATATGATGTAGAGTAAAAATGAGTAGGTAAACACCGCACTATGTAGTATGAATCTTATGAATATAAATTATACATGAGGTTTTTCTCCATTCATTACACGGGTCTACTCACCATCATCATCGTGATTCGATTGTACATGTGCCTCGTTCTTTTTAGTCCTCATCTTCTTATCACATACACACAAAATTTTTATCTTTTGTTAAAACAAATAAATCAGTAACGGACAGGATGGGCTGAGATAAATATTGAATAACATTACATGCGTGCCATGATTTTTCTGAAAACCTCGGACCTGCTCTGACTTGGGATCGTAATGTGACCTTAGAGGAGTATGTACCTATGCTGTGTCAATATAGGTAAAGATACATTACATGTAAAAAATTCATGGACACCTTCAGCGTAGAGAAGTATCCCATGTACGCTGATTACGGTGTACACATTAATACTCATAGAGAACACATGTGCATTTAATATACGGTTTGCGCGTCTGGAATTCTGGACGAATGTTATCACGTAATATAAAGTTTTGTTATCTTTCCCGCGTAATTAACAAGTTCTCTGTTCCTAATATAGACTCCAAGTCACACTGCGCAACATTCTGTCATGCAACATTTAGGCATTTGCGCAGTTTCTAGCGCAGATTCTTGAATAGCATGAATTACGAGCTTTTTTAGCAAAAAAAATGTTTTGGAATTGCGGAGACGATTTTTGCTAAAAACGCAGTTTAAAATCGATTCCTGTTGACGTGTGTACCAACGAAGGGACTCGTTAATTATGATTATTCACCTGCTTTCGTAATCGGCGATGAGAGTGAATAATGGTGACAAAAAATTACGATAGACGATGAGTCACACAAATTAGATTGTCGCCTGTGCTGATGAACGCAAATATATATGTATCCCGATGAATGTAATACGCTCCTATACATAGATTGTGACAACGACACCGTGAGAAAACATGAGTAAATGTAATCTCAAAGTGCTTCTGTAGCAAATTCCTGGTATCATAATGAATTCAGTTATGGACATCATTCTGTGTATATTGTGACGATGATGATGAGCGCAACAACCGAACAACTCGTACATTCCTCATTAACAGCTACTGCATATGCAGCATTTTTTGGAGTGCTGTATTCCAGGAGCCAAAGCTGGTATCTTGTTGATTAGATACACTCGCACTCAAGCATTACACAAAGAAGCCGCTAATTGGCTCGGCTAGATTTAGAACACTTCGTTTACCGTATTTGGAATTTTGCTTCAATATAAATAACAGCATGCATTTGAGAGAAACTTTATTCTATACTGACTAATAGCTCCGGATGATACTCCGGACAACTAAAATAATTATCTACGTAAAAATTATTCGTGTAAGTAACGTAAGGAGTTTTACGAAGGAGCAAGAATGTAATTGTCAAATATCTATTTTATTCAGTGTTCTCTTCTGACTTGACTTATTTGCTAATACGCCACCGGGTAGTTAGTTTTTGATTATTGAGATGATTAGTACAGTACCTTCTTGTTAACTCAGACATATTTGTCATTGTGTCTATCGAAGTGCCAACTTGTCACTGCCAAGACTATTCTAACCGTTGTGGGTTCATGAAAAATACAAATAATTGTGCAAAGACAGTTTTTTCGGACAGTGCATGATATTTTGTATTGACAATAGAAGACCGACGAATCACTTGTTATAACTGATTCCCTTAACACCCAATATTTACTATATCTGTTTATTATGACACGGACTCCTACTATAGTTTACTACAAATGCATTTTATCTGTCATTCAGCCTTCACGTTGGCTAGCTCAATTATTATATTTTCACAATTTTTTCCTTGTGTCAGTTCTCTTTTTCTAATAACTAACGCAAACAATTCAAGTTTTTCTTGCCGCTACTCACGTAAATTATAAACGTAACCTCTTATGTGTATGGAAATATAAATGAATTTTACAATTAAAATTGAGTAGGATCTGGAAACTATAAAATGCTCTTATTTCGGTCTCACTCTGATGTAAAACTTTCCGTCAAATGTCATCTACACTCAACCTCACAGAACAAACTGAAATCAAGTATTTCCCCTAGTTGAAAGCCATCATTACGCTAACCAAGTACGAACTCACGAAAGTGTAAAATATTGCCAATGCCATCGGTTACGCTACGTTTTAAGGCGAGAACTTGAACTTTCATGTGAGACATGTGGCACATATATTTGATGGAAAGGCCGAATTGTAACATTACCCAAGGCTCTCTAGTACCGTCGACGCCTGAGAGTTGTGAGTGCGCATTCTCATTTCCTTGAACAGGAATAAGCTCCCATTCTTGGATTTTTAGATGAGACACTCAAAAATCGTAATTCGTGAAGGGGAACTTAATCTTATTTTATAGCTCTATATTTCGTCTATTGGTTATCCTTCCATGAAAAAGGCTATAAAACGAGTTTACAGTTTACAGGTGTGGTACGTATGGTAAACCAATGCCACACAACGTAACAACCACTCAGAGTTTTGTATGTGGAGTATTTGGTGGAAAATTGATGTCGTTCTGCTCACGTAAAACTAGCAAGGAGAAAAATTATTTCGAGGTTTTTGCTGGTCATGATGTCGATTTTTATATTTATTGCTGCGTTTGATCGAAAAATTGTTCGCGTCACTTTTTTGCTTCCCGTTCGCAGCCATTTTTTTGCCGTACAACAATGAGTGCATGTTATATGACAATGTCGTTAAAACCAGAGGCTATCACATTTTTACCTCAAGTCGTAAGAGACACGTTTGTTACGCGATATGGTACAAATAAGATGCGCATATATTTGCATACTGAAAGGAAATACAAAATATAGTACAATCGCTTTGGGAAAGAGACAAGGACATGCATCAGCCATCATTGTCATTACAGCACGAAAACCTTTCCACAAAAAGATGACGTGACATGTAAAAAGCGGACAACCTAGAGCGGTAACACACCATACCACCACAAACACCATGTTACTGTTACAATACATCATTTTATATCCCATTACAAATATTGGGGAAAAACTTCCTGTTGCTGACTTTGCTATTTGCGTACACTTTGCGCACGAAGTGCTCAACTGTTTGTCTCCATTGTCCACGTGTTTTACTCAAAAGAGCTTGCCAGACATACGGTGGTCAACGTTGTGAGGTTTGTGAAAACTTAATGAATCACCCTTTGTCTAGCCGGACAAAAACCGTGAGTGTGCCATGCGTACGCTTCATCAGTCACATTTACTCCTAACTTCGCAAGTCACTGACAATGTGACGGAATTACAAGAACGGGATGCTTAACAAACGGGAGTGTCCTCGTTGAATGCGCAATACTACGTGTTGCAAAAGATGCTTTCAATTTTTTACTAGCTCATGGTTGCAGCGGTAATTCATGAGGTGTAAATGGTCACACGTGAAACAACTTGTGGAATTATAAACCATTCATTAGAGTGGAATTAGGGACTTTCTACATTTGTAATTAGCACGAGTTGAGACACTTGTTCAAACTTTTCTGGAAATCATAGTAAATGAGTGAGTTTCTCGCACATTATTTATTTGCGAAAGTCAAATATTATTTTAGGACTCGTTACATATGCCACTACGACACAAACTGTCTCGTTTGTGGAGTGGTGGTCAAATGTAATACGAGGTGAACATTGAGTCTACACGTGACTTTGTATATTCATAAACAATTGGATCTAATAACACGATGTGTGTGAATAGAAAATATCTATTAAAAATAATATGAAAGTCGTATTCACTTTCATCAGCAGCTTTTCATTCGTGGAAGCAGCGAATAGCTGGTTCACTCGTTGAGGCATGGAGAATTCCATGAGCTTATGAACAATACGCTTATCTGTGTGGCTACGTAACTTGTAAACCAAGTAATTAGGATCCATTCAACGGGAATGGTATTGGTCAATTAGATGTCAATGCCGCATCAGACGGATCTGGTTACAGCACCCACAAAATGAAATTTGCAGCACTGTACAAAGAACCTTGCATCTTCATTTCGGGGTAGCACATGCCACATATAGGCTTACATCCTTTTACAAATTATGTAGCTAGCAAGCAACATAAATTCCGCGCATAAATTCCTTTTCACATTTTCAAACACACAAATGGAATAATACGTCCCAATCCAATCATTACACTAGCGAAACAAACTAATACATAATGAACGCACACAATTTTTTATAGATGCAACTTCTGGAAACCACACCTTTGCACGAATACATAAGCAAATTAGAAAACTTTAGTGTTCCTCGTTGTTTTCGTGTAAAGAATAAAATTCACACACGGACAGAATTCATTCATGCTAATGGTACAGGTAGGTGTGACACATGACTTTCTCCGTTTCTTTCGCAAGTTTTCAGATACATACACGGTTCCATTAACCGCAAGCCTTCTTATTTCGCTAATTATAGAAAGCATTCTCAAAGCTAAAAGTGATAATGTAGTTACTAATGTGGTAAGCTACAGATTGTGAACTCTGCCATTCACGAACTGCAACGAGGTCACTTCCACTTTATATCAATGATCCAATCCTTAGACCTTATTTTCAAATAAGAATTCCATTCGCACTCCCTCAAGACAGCCCATATTTTCTCGAATTTTACGGAAACGCTCAGAGTTCAGATGTGAAAATTAAATAAAAAGACAACAGCTGGAGAAAGGAGATATTCAAGCAGGGGGAATACGAGTATATATGATATAGGTGAAGTTCCGGGAAAAACGAAGTATTTCAGCAGTCCCTTAGCACACTCTTAAAATATTCATGCTCCTTCCTCTCCACTTCGCACTCTCTCACATTTTTGCAGACGGTTTTTCTTTCTGACACCAAGTCATGGTCGTGATGCGATTAGCCACTCTCTTCTCACTAACATGATTACTGCGAGGCGACATAGAGGAGAAAAAAAAACTGAATGTGTGGGCAACGTACGATCCTTTCATCTTCTCTCGTACATTATATCTAATATTCTGGCTCCAATTCTGAGAACTCACGCTTGCCTAATCCGTCCCTGTCGAGTTTGAAGCTGTTTCGAAACTCTCGAAGTTTTTGCGAAGAATAGGCGGACGACGAAATGTGTCAACTTTAACGAAAGTGATTATCATCAACTCAACTAACACGTAGACTCCATTCCCATGAATTATTTAACATACGCCAGCACCAGAGTGCAGCTTCTTTATCTAGTGAAACAAGCGACTTCCTACACTCAAGAGACATGAAAATTTCAGTCCTATTTTTATATTCTGTATCGCCCATCGCATCGTCGTTTTGTGAATGATGATTACTCGAAATTGCTACCACTTAGCAAGAAATACTTGAAAATGTCAACTCATTATAGTTCTCTCCTGCTCCTCTTTATCTTTTATGGTGTTGTGTGATTGTAAAAAAAGCAGAGTATTACATTGATGATGAGTACCGCACCTATAAATCCGCCGCAAACGATGATGCAGTAAATCATGTGCGTTTGTCGAGGTTATCAGTGGAGTGTTTGTATAAAGCATAAAATTCAGTTGAATTCACACATCTTCCTTTCCCATCTTCCGTAATTTCCTATTGTCCCATAAATACAAATCATATTTATTGACGGGACACGCGCGAAACTTTATGTGCGCATTAAAACTTCCAGCAATCGTTACAGCCGCCATATATAAATAAGACTCATCGCTTTTATCATGGGAGCAGTGATGATACAATGAACTACCTCATGTAATATGAACAAGCGGTTAATGTCAGGTAAGGAAAACTTGAGTTGAGTCTTGTACCGGAGGACAACACCACCAGCGGAGATTGGCATGGCGCAATGAGAATGTCACGCTATGCGCAGTAGTGCACTTTTTTATCGAGCCAAAATGTAGTATGTAACACATGTTCTTGGCCGTATTTGTACTTCCTTGGTTTACGTTCTTACATTCCGAACATTCAACATGTACGAGCATTCAACCTCTTCTGAGTGACATATCCCAAAAAAGTGATAACGCAAAAACGTGAATATTAGAGAAGAGTGCTTGAAGTACTTCACAAGCTCTCGTAAATTCTAGCAGCACGCGGTATTTTTAGCAATAATAATCTTTATATAAGTAAGCAGTCAAGGTATGGAGCCTCGTAATATCTATACCGAATAGATTCTTCTTACATGTATGCAGTCAAGGAAATTGAAAGTGAGTGCATGCAGACACGCACTCGTTGAAACGGGCCAAGTGATGCATTCAACCGACATATTTGCATATGAGCCAATTCTGCTTACTTAAACCATAAATATTTTCACCAACCGTCATAATAATCGGAGGACGTGGATGCTCATTTCAATACAAAGCAAGCAAAGAAGCAAAGATTACAAAAGGAAATGTCTTTGTCTTCTCCACGGGTCACATTCACCCCAAAACCAAATCGCATTTTGTACTTCATGAATTGGTGGAATTCTAGTATGCCTCAACTCAACAAAAGTATTTTTCTGCACATCCAACACCGTAGACTTCATCAAAATGTTATTAGATTATGAGTAAAGTTTAGAACTCATTGCGTGCATACTGGCAGCTGAAAGTTTATGAAATTATCCACAAAGGGTTAAAACTTCTCCATTCTATATCCCATGAAGCGATAGACTTATGATGAGGGCATTAGTTGAAAAAGTACATTTCGTCTAATTTTTGTGCAAAAAGCGCGTGTAATCTATAGCGTGAGGTACTCCCGCATGATCATGTCTGTCAGTTACCCACAGAAAAGTAATACAAAAAAACTGAAAATTGACATGTATCACAACAACAACAGGCGTGTCACGAAAATCTACCTCGGAGGAGTAGCCAATACTTAATTAAGTCCATGAAATTTTGATGTACAAAACTAGGCGTTGTTTCGTAGTAAATTTGCGGTTGTGGGCGAGCAGAGCGATTCCCTTCGGTGGACAATTCATGGGCGAGAACATATAAGTATACATATCAATCACATAGGCCAGGCTTTCATACTTTTCAGATTGAAACCAAAATGTTAAAATTTCATGGAATAAATAACTTTTACGAATTTTGTCAACAGAACATTCACCCCCGTATTCAGGAGATGAATGAACATCGAAAGTAATAATACGCGATTGGATGACCAAAGGCTGGCAAAGGATATTCCACAGGACAAGACCAAAATCAATTAATAATTAATGCTAATCTTGCGGATTCTCATAATACACAACTGGCGAGTGCACATTTCAATAAATATTCTCATATCTTATATTCTCTTCACCATAAGTTTGTTCTCTTTTATCAGCCACTCTGGAGGAAAAGAGAGTGCCAGACTGATTTGAATGTGGTCAACAATATATCTAACTCCGTTGGTGAAGTGGTGGTTACAAAAATAATGAGCTAGACAATCCCGGTTAGGAGACATGTTCCATTAAACTTGCTGAAACAGTAGTTTGGTGTGTTTGTGTGGAGGTGTTATGTTGACGG
>JAHZMW010001919.1:0-34443 GCA_027743745.1 Alloscopus bannaensis | reverse complement strand
AGTTGACTGCGCATACAGTGTGTGTGTGTGTGTTCGTAGATTGTTACAAAAAGTGGCTCATTTGCCGTCCTTTAGATCTTATCATCATCCCTTTAACTAGTTTAACAACTCACTCTCATTCTGTGACTAAATACTCTCTGAGTATTTTTCAGCAAAGTGCTGTGCTTCCTCTCTGCGAGTACTCCTTTCCGTGGCAGAAGTGGGAGAGCAAGTCATCTATAATTTTAATAGCAGCATTACGACAAAAATCCTAAAGTGAAAAACAAGAGAAGTTTTTGACAAGTCAAATCTATCAAAATAAATACCTCGTCTCGTTCTTCTGTCAGTCAGTTTTTTTGTTCGTGGTTCTGGTTTGTCTTTTGCGTCTTCACTGTGCACAGATTACGATTCTCTTGTGGAGAAGAGTAAAAACTTTTTTCTTCTTCTCCACGTCTCACTTGGTAAATGTTCAGTGAAGGAGCTACTAAAGCTAGAAAAAGTCGGCAAAAAGAGAGTTTTACGGTTGCAAAAGACGTCCTCGGAAGTCCAACCGAGTTTCTACACTTTCCCAATCCATCATCGGAGAAAACCTGGCAAGTTGCATAAGTCATAAGTTTTCACATGAGAAACCTCCGTGCGATCAGGGTTCTTCAGGAGTCTTGTGCTCGTTCACGTTGTGAGGTGCATAAGGAAGAGTTGGAGAACTACTTGTGACTTTTGGGTGAACAGAAAAAAAAATTGAACTAAAAATATACTTGCTACTTGTATGTTAATACAGTTTTTCAATGTGTTTCCACATTTCGTTGAAGTACATGCACTTTGACTTTCACAAAAGCGAGAACTTGTAAAACTTCACTTATCCATTTGACCGTGTGTTTGTGTGTGTGTTTCTTGTGTGAATTGGGATAATCCACTTGCATATTGCAGCAGGTGGGTTGTGGCAGTTGACGTGCATACGAAAATACTACGCAAATACAGATTACACGGAAATTTGTTGGAAAGCGAAAGTTTGCAAACTGAGTACACGAACGGAAACGTTCTGCAAGTTTGCGAGTGTGTAAAAGTATTTTGTGGAAAATGCAACTGTGTGATTCCGTATAAAACGCGACAAGACCTCTTGTTCCACCTTGTACTCCAAGATTTGGAGGAAGCTCTGGAAGCTCTAGTGGGAAAAGCGGAGTAAGTGAGGTAAAGAATAAAAAACAACATTTTCTGCTACATCCTGCCCCTACATTCTGTTTAATGTCATACTCGATCTTAACAGGGGGTAGTTTGAGTACGTCTCGACAAAATGTTGTATATGTTTTGATATGTGCATCACATTTGAATGGGTTGAGTGCAGGAAGCATGAGTAAAGCGATAAAATTAGCATGCAGCAGTAAAACTCACCTTCTCCTTGTAATTATGATGAACTAACTTGTTATACTCGGGAGTATCTTTTCCTCTTTCCTTGCTCACTTTGCTTGTGCTCCACTGCTTGTTTTGAAAAAGTTGAAGTCGCCGGAGAAAAATTTACAATCATTACACGACTGCACATCGTTTCTCTACTCCTTTTTCTCTCACTCTCCACCACACAAAGATACTGCAGCACACAGTCAGTAGAGAACGAAATGTCCAGACGAGAGAAAGGCTCCCACGACATTGTGTAGCCAAAAGAATCTCTGTGTGTTAGATCCTGCTAAATGGAACACTCTGGTGTGCACAACAAATACCTCTTCAGAATTCGTAATGGATGAAGTAGTAGTACACTTGTAAGAAAATTGAGGAACCGCAGCAGTCGACTGTCGAAAAAAAATCCGGGAGGCATACATAGTCTAGTACTTTGCTTGCTGCACTTTATCCTGCATCTTCAAAGTCTCCTCTTTGTATGCAGTGCCATGCATGTGGTACAAAAGCCGTTTTAGGATCCTATTTGTGTACCAATTTACAAAAAAGCGTGAATTTACAAAGAAATTTGCTTGCAATACGACTACCTCGTGGGCATTGCATTTACACGTTCATACATATATCAAATACTGCAGGAAAATGGAAATACCGCTGTTTATAGACACCAAAATGATATAGTTTACAAAGTTTAGTAAGACATTTCATTTTAGTATCCGCTTCTATACTGTATTGATTTGTATGATAACCTTTCTTTAAAACAAACCCGAACCAATTTGTTATTTTTTTGCAAAACAGGAGAAGGGAGTAAATGCTTATTAGCGTAGAAATTATTGCATTGTCTCGTCATCATCGCATTTATTCAAAATAATCTCGTCCTCTCAATGTTTCTATACAAGTGGGCATTATCTCATCGCGTGTAATAAATTTACAAAGAGTAGAGGACAAGCTACAAGAAAAAGGAGAGTCTTTGAGAGTGAAGGCCCGCGCATATGCTTCATATTTTTGTTCAAAAGCAGACTCGTTAAGCAAAACATGACAAGTTCAAGAAAAAACTTACTGTGAACAAAAAACTACTTATTTCCCATTACGATTGCCACCATCATCGCCCAAATACTATTCTTCCATGAAATTGTGTATATTTTATGCATATTCATGATTCATGATGTGTATACGCTCAAGAAGGATGGCAGAGATGCAAAAAATGCGAAATGCGTAACTTGTAAGCAGCTTTTGTGTCGGGTGTCAACAGAGTGGCCATAAAGTTTATACATTTTATACACTTTGAATGTAAGAGACTTCTTGAGGGAATCGCTCTTTAGTGTAGGACCTCTCTTTTAGATTTCCCCCACTCGTACGTAAGTATAGAAGATAACAACGGTAATTAAAATAATCATCGTACTTGTCATGTCCCGGCATGAATTTCTTGGGGCTCTTCTCGCAACCCGCAATGCTCATCGTAACACTGTACAATCTTCATTATTGAATGACGTTGAAGAGCGTTGCTGATGATGGCGAAGATGACTACTCTGAAAGCCATATTTTACAGTCATTGGGCTTACAAGGAGGAAACATTTTTCACATTATGTTACTGTAATGCTTTGCAACGAATATGATAATGAGGCACACTGAAGATGACAAGAGCAATTTGATGTTTTTGCCAACCATACGTTAACATGTAGGCCATTACATGATACTCAATTATTCCACCCGTAGATTATGCGAGTCATCTACACACACCTACGAGTCATTATCTGGCTCAATGGAATATTTACAAATGCAAAAACCGGCGAGCTGAGTGCGCTGGCAAAATGGCAAAGCAAAACGAGCAATAGCTTCGAGAAATATGATTCCTTGCGTTCCTTCAATAGAGATATTATAATTTATAAATGTCATATCATCACAATTCCAATCAAGGCACAGAGATGTATTGTAGGTAGGATTTGTAACAGGATTGTCTGAGTTTCGTGTTACAAATTGTACATCCTGTGTGTGTGTGATAGTTATGGCGAATCTGAAGTGTAATCTTTGAGCCTGCTCTTCAGTCTTGGCAATGATTTGTGAAAAATGCAAGCAATTTGTTAGGTATAATGATGTAAGGTGTAAAGGAAACCATTTTTTGGCGTTAGGAGAAATACAACGTTTATTATAGGTTTGCCATTTATCACGTTAACCTATGTTAATCTTGTAATTTTGAATACTGATTCTAATGATACTTGGAATGAGCAACATTCTTTATAATAATGTCAATACAACAAGTAGAAACATATCGTAGAACTTATCGAGGTACAAAATTTTGACTATGCGAAGCGCCACATCAAATTGTACTCCTTATTCACTAACAATCTTTTATAACAATTACATCTCACTTGAACTGAGACGCAGAAGGTGAAGCAAAATCTTTCTAAGACTCTCAAATCTGCGATTTTCACATCCATCAATTCGAGAAATAGTCGAATTCAAGAAATATTCTTCTTTTCAGAAAATTTTATTACACTCGCTATAAAATAACAATGGTATTACGACACAAGTGTATGCAATTATCGATAATTACATATATTTGTGCTATATTCGTGTCACATAGATTCCTTGTAAGTATACCTTAGCGAAGTATGAACGAAGAAATTAATGGCTTACTTTGCGCATACATATCGTCTTGTGATGAGGACTCACAGAAAAGACATCATTCTCCTGCGTATATGGTTTGAATTATTCCGCTACCCTTGATCAATGACCACCAACTGTGTGAAATTTGTTTTTCCTTACAAACCATCATTATGGGCTGCACATCATCACAAACCATGAAACTTTGAAAATGTTCAGGGAAGTAAGATCGTACATCATACAACATTACAATCAACTTATCATCATCATAACCCCCACCTTCATTATCATTACTTATTTCTCTGCGCACTCTGTAATCTTGTGTTCTGGACGTGCACGATTTCTCTCTTTGCTTGTGAATAGTCAGAGGAAAACAATGAAACAACAAGCATGCAACAGAACTACAAAGAAATACAAGACACAATGATATTTATATAAAAAGATATCTCTAACTTTTTTATACACATGCACAAAATATTCTGGATGAAAGTGCATGAGAAAAGTTGCATTTTATCCACGATCTGTTATACTTAAGTAAACTATTTGTATCAAACTTCTTAAAATAGAGTGTGCAACTAAAAGTATGTTTTTGTTGTAGTGCGTGAGCGTAAATGCGTAGATATACAGACAAGAGGTATTCCCAGGTTTCAGCAAATATTTACAGTTTGTAGTTTGGTTTTATACGTAAAAACAAACTAACAAAGGTTTCTGTACTTTTTACTCAGCAGACAATATGATGCGTTTATAATTTTTCACGCTCTATGAATCATTCTTTCTCCGCTGCAGCACTTTGCAACAACATCTTCAGAGATGAGCTGCAAGCCAAGAAAGATGCATCCCGCTCCCAAGATGCAAGTGTTTAGCATTAAAAGTAAGCTGTGAGAGCCACTGCGGTGTCTTGTCTCTACCTCATAATTCATCCATCATCAGTTAACGAACACTTAAAGATACTAGCAAAAAAGGAGAGTATGTGATGATGGTGGTGGTTGTTGTTGAAGAAGAAGAAGCGAGGAAAAGCAAAGATGACTAGTGATGCCAACGTAGATGCTTTATGCACTTGTTTAAACACGCGTTTTTATATTTTAAACCAGCTTTCAAGTAAAAAGGCCGATTGAGGCATTTTTAGAAGTTTTCTCTGTAGTTTTATCCTTCGTTGAGTGAGCAAAGATGTTATGAGGTTTGAGAGCGTCTAGCGGTAAGAGACGTGAAAGAGTTTAACAGGTGAAGAAATGAGCACTTTAAACACGACAGACATTTATTTATTTGCTTGTTTGCTCATCTTATCTCCACACTTTGTTTCTCTTTTTATTGCGTAAGAAACTCCTCTAAAAATTGTTTGCGCTCGGGCTCATTTCTCAAGAAAAACATTGGGAAATCTTGGTCGTACGAGGAGCTCGTGTGTTATCAACATAAAAATATATTTTTCCTTTATGAATCATAAACGCGAAGCATGCTCTCAACTGCATCTTGTTGTCTGTCCAATGAAAAGGAACTCAGCATCCTTGTTTACTTCTCTGGCTAAAATGATCATGAGCATTATGAAGAAGTAGATGAAATAGCATGAGCAGTGTTGAGTCTGCTGAATAAACTGTGAAAGCTAGAAAAGCCGAGGACAAGGTTGAAATAAGCAGGGTTTTAAAGAAGTTTTGTATTTTTTAAAAGTTTCCTTCTTTCCCTAAAGTTTTTGGGCTGGCCGTGTTACACATTATGTTTTCTTCGTGATGCACTCGACCATTTCTCCAGATTTTGGTACACAAAAGAGAAAATAAAATTTACAAATGAAAATTTTGTACAGGCTTTCCCCATTTTCATTCTCGCTTCTAAAATTCTCAAATTTCATCATGTGAGGCTCAGCTTAGCAGCAGCACAAAAGAGAGACTTTTTTTAAAAAAAAGATTCGCTTTGGGGAACAGTGAGTCCAATGAAGGCGTTTTTGTGAGCCATATACTTTTCCCCTTCCTGATCCTTCAAGAATCCGATTGTGGTTATTTTGGTGAGGAAAAAAAGTTTAGTATCTCCTCCGATTTTGCGAAAAGGTGAGCTACAACACACAAGCTTTAGGGATTGAAATCGTAGAGTGCACTTCTTTCATCTCTGAACAGATTTAGAAATGTTGTAGAAGTTCGAGTGGGACAGAAATGTCATTCGTGTGGAGGACAGTGATAATAATATTGAATCGACAAGTTCACCACCAGTTTCACTATCGCCCTCATCATTTTTTCGTATAAAAGACCAACTTACCATTAGGTGCTGAGCCAACCTTTCAGTATTTTCAGAGGGAAGAGAATGTTTAGGACAGTATATAAGGGAATCATTCATATATATTTTATCCGAAAGATGTGTCTTTTTTGCTCCCTCTCAACGAAAAGTGGAAAGGATGGGGCGAGGAATAAATCACATAATTTTTTACTCCAACCAACCAAACAGTCCCAAGTGGCTTTAGTTATCCATCTCTCTTTCTTTCTCCTAAACTTTAGCGTCACTGCCCTGTTGGATTCCCCCTTCACACACAAAACTGCTATCAGCAAAGAATAAAAGAGACTTTCTCTCTGAGGTGGTTTTCTTTCTATTGCTGGAGGAATTATATCGTGTTTTGTGGAATGATGGAAAAACACGTCTTAAAGTTAGCCGTGGAATAGTTGTACATAAAAATTGCTCACAGTCTGAATTTCTTGGACTGATGGGCCAGCTTGACCATGCCAGGGGCTGTATATAATTGCGCCACTTCCACTCTGACGGGAAGAGGGACCAATAAAGAAATTAGATTAGACATGTCGTGTGCGAGAGAGCGTCTACCTTTGTTGGTGTTTCCCTTGAAAGCGTCCCACTGTGCTGACAAGACGTATATTACAGGAAGAACGCGAGGCAATTGAACTGTAGGGGAAAGCCCACAAATAACTATTTGTCCCTTCAAAGAACTTTTTTCCTCTAAAGAGACGTACGCACGCAACCCTGAATTTTTTTCCTGTGAAGAATGGATGAAATGCACTTGCACACACAACTCGCCGCGGCCGGCACGACTAAACACTGGCGATGATGATGCGTTATTTTACGCAACAAAATGAGTGAGGTCTGCTTCACCCTCTAATTGCTTGTGGCAGCAGGAGAAAAGTGAAAATGCTTCACGAACATCATGCAAGCTTATAATATAAAATCTTGACGAAAACAATATTGTCTACACAAGGGCAATCGTCATCAATGTTATTATTTTTGTTACGATGTGACACACGTGCGGTGCATATTTTCGGTGAGCATTTCACGTGTTACATGCACAATAAGGTATTCAACATTCACCGTAAACACGCCCGTCGTCTCCAAAAAAGTGGAGAAAAGTCTCCTATACATTTCCAACAAGAGAAAAGACAAAAACCCGTGTTCATTTCATTTTTCTCAGGGCCAAACACATATTTTACAAATTTACAATATCCAGCAGCGAGCCCGTTTGGCACTCGTACTTTATTCCAATTTGCCATGAAGGAGAGACCTCGCGGTGCTCCCATGTAAAGGAGGAGGTGGCCAGTGGCATGGTTGTTGTTGGTGTGCGTACAGCGAAGGGAAAGTAATGCAGACATTACACGATCGTATCACAGGGGCTTTTCTTACCTATTGTAAACTACATTTTGCATGTCCACACGTATACAGCATGCATAATAGAGTATACATTATAAATGACGATTTACTATTTGTGTTGAGCACTACTCCAACATTATATAGTCGGGCGAAAATAATACGCTATAAATATGACTTCATGGGTTTCCCTCTCTTCCAGTTTCTCTCACTCGAAGGAAACTCATAAAAGTAACAAGGAGTCACTTGTATTTTTATTGCGTACTTTTATGTAGGTGGCGAGGTGGTTGTGAATTTCCCTGGACGAAGTAAACAACCACATACGGACACGAAGAAAAAAAAACTGGAGAAAGGAAAGACACGGAACGCGAAGGTTGAAAGGGAAAACGCGCCTTCTCAACTTTTTTACTTGCCATCATACGAAACGAACTCCACCAGAGAAAAAAATATGTCTGCTGATAATAATGTAAAGTCGTGGTGAAAATAAGATGACGGTTGTGAGCAGTAAGAGTACGTAAGAGTGGAGCAGTGTTTTTTACACACACACCAACGAACACTCCCTTTTTATGCAGTCACTTTTTATTTACTCGATATAGGACGTGTAAAGAAAAAAAAGGAAATTATTTTCGCGACTCTTTCAGAGTCTGAGCCAAGACCTCCAAGAAAAAAAAGAAGGAAACACTTGAAAATTGTGTGACTATGTGGGCTGTTGTGTGCATATTCTATTTAAATGATACACAGTGTAATAAACTTTTTTTGTGCAGTATAAGTGAGTAGTTTTAGACACTTTGAGTGAGTTTCGAGTTGAAAAAAGAAGTTTTTTTCAGAGAGAGAGAATGTAATGACATTTTGTGCTCCTTTTATGCATCATACTCTCATCGTAATAACTCCAGTGTCTTCTCGTGTTTTTAAACCCTTTCGAGAAAATAATGGGGAGCAGTCTCACTTGAATTGTGTTAGTGCTGTATAAAATTGTGCTTGGAGTAGGGAAATAAAATTACTTAACATCTTTATACGCCTGAGTCAAGAGAAAATACAACTATTCTCCACAGAGTGTAGTGATCAACGGAGGAAGACAAGTTAGACTGTAGACGAAGAAAGAAAACTTTCCTTTCGATTGTTTTTTTTTATTTTCTTCTCTCGAGCAACTATAAAACTATTTAACAGGCTGCTGACCACATTCTTGGGAGGTGATGGTGGTATTATATACGTTGGTCGTAACTTTGTGAGTGGTTGAGAGCTTCAGTGTCCCACACAAGCTTGCATGAACAATGTGTACTAGGTGAGCCGAAAGAGGACTTTCTTTCGAGGATTTAGTTCTTTGGGAGAGAAACAGAGGAGCCAATTTGGTGATTTATAGCTGATAATTTTTTTCATGACCTATCGCAATGGGACATCTGAGAAAGGAGAAAGGACGACGAGGCAGTACTGCGACTAACATTATTGATGCTGGCAGCCTGCTTTATTACCGGTCAAGAGGGGACAAAAACGAAGTGGAAATGGAAGGAGCTGCTGACGAGAACAACCTGAGTTGTCTCACTCGTCGACCACTCAGCCGGAGAGGTGGACACCCGAAAAGTAATATTATCGACGACAAGCTTTTCATTAGAGAAAGTGTATTTCGTGGAGGAGACGATGCTATCAGATGTTCCTGCTCAAACCACGACGATGGACACTCCGGTGGTTGCGAGACACAGTATGGAAATAGCGTGGAAAGTTGTGGTGACGGGAGGAATAGTGACATTGTACTCAGTGCTGGAACCCAGTTGTTCAGCCATCGGAGCCGTGTGGGCGAGTCCTTGCTTGGAGAGCTAGGAGAAAATCGCATTTCCGCTTCCTATTCTAGCCGAACGAGTGATGTAAGAAAGACTACTTCCGACCTGGAAAAAATGGAGAAAAATCCCGTGGCCCTCGCTTCTCCGATGACTACCTTTCGTGTTCAACGTTGTTCCCCGATAAAACTCTCAGAGTTGGGGGAAACGGAGTCGAAAAGTATTAAACTTGACACTGATGAAGTAGATATGTCAAGTGTGGATGAGTCAGTCTCCCAACAAGGACAAGTACAACAATGCAGTGTTTCTGATTACGGGGATGGTAGAAGTGGGAGCTCGTCTCTCTCTTTAAATAATTTCGTCTCGAGTTTCACCTCGTGGCCATTTATTGTGGAAAAGTGCAATACGCTCGGACATCTGTTTATCAGTGGGGAGGAGAAAAGTGTCCCATTTAGGGAAAGTACTCAAACTTTCGACGACGACAACAACAACTGTGGACAACGAGTTGGAAACTCGAATGACGATGAAGTTTGCATCGAAAAGGAGCCCACAAACCGGCATCATCATCAGTACCTACGTAATGAGGACAATGATCACGGCGAGTTGGGGAAAGGCCGGAGAAATTATGTGAAAGCAAGGGAAGTTGTGCACATTCGTGGTTCTAGTGGTACGAGTACGAGGTCTGCGTCCAAAGTTGTTAAGAGCCCATATCAACAACGACCGCAACAAGAGCGGCGTCACCACCCAAATCTGGAGCGAGTGCGTTGGGAGAAAAGTCGTAAACCGTCGTTTCACCTAGTGTTCTGGATTATTGCACTGATGACGGGATCCTGGATTAATCCCTGTTTTGCCCAAGGTAAGCCCTCGTTCCACTCAATAATTGATGTACTTCATAGAAAATGCAACTAGCCAAAGTCAAGCATACTCGGTTTCTGCTGATCCTTTACTTCTTAAATTACGTAGTACACAGACCTCGGAGCAGTGTCCATTTGCTGCCCTTTTCAGGGCATATAAATGTTGCAAATGTAAAACCCGAGATATCCCCACAAACATTCCTAAACAACAAAAAAGGGGAAGGCCAGACTAACAAATAGGAAACAACTGAATGCATAACAAATCCTTTAATAATTACTCACTTTCCCAGTGTACATTTTTCCATTGTACTAATTACAAGATTTACGTCTTCATTTTACGACTTATCGGCAAAGGACGAAAAGAAATGTTGCGTGCTTTTATACAGTTAATGCTCATACTCTCTGCGTGTACAACCATTCGTCAATGTACTGACCTGCTACCAATGACCCGTCCATCACACTTTCTATGCTGTGTAGGTGATTGGCTAATTAATTCCCTCGGATCAATATTGGGGATGGTAAAATTTTTATGGTAGAGCTTATGTCAACATACGGACTGTGTAGCTATAATGGACTCTTCTTGTACGACTAGCCGGGAAAGTGTAGAATGTTTTATTCTACAATTCTTACCGTCAGCTCGCGCAACAATGACGAAAGCGTTGAGAACTCTAGTTACACTTTAATTATCTTGTCATGCGAGCCAACTTTCAATACTTTTGCGAGGGACAATCACTCTTCTTTTCAGCGTGTTTACACAAAAGCGACACAAAAGATTTCAACATACTACGTTCGTTTGTCAATAGCGTAAGATAATGTCTTCATTTTCAAAGCGTCACGTTTAGTTGGACAGGTCAAACACGGTATGCAACTGAAATGAAAATTTGTTTTTGCAGTTTTGCTGATGCTATCAATAAGTTGTACAAAAACTTACAGAAAAATATTATATTGCCATATCCATTGCAAGCAAATTAACTGTCCTGATTTATTTGGTGCTTTTACTCCATCGTTCCAAACGGTTCCGCAGTCAAATGATATTCAATGAATGTGAAAATAAGGAACTGCCAGATGCGATAAAAATTGTACAGCTTCTACTTTGTAAAACTCTCATCTCTTTTACAATGTACATGACAAATTGGATTTTCTCAATTCGTTCCGTTAGGCCCGCATTTTAATTTTTGAAGGAGCAATAAGCATATAATTTAATATTCTCATTTTTCATTTCTCCAAACCACCGTCGTACAAAGCTAGAGTGGCTTCTAGGTACATTATGTTTACGTTCTTCACCACAGGCTTTCACCACAAAAATGTAGCTGCTTCATTGAAAGCTGACTTGGGTTTCGTCCTCTGTGAAGTTGCTGCACTTGCATTGTCAACCATTTCCCCTTTCTTCCCAGCTGAAAATTAAATTTCCTTGTCATCTACGAATAATCATTACCAAGAGAAATTGCTCCTTATACCATATAACTATGTATGTGCAGGCTTTATTGTGGGTAGCATCAGAAATAACTGCGTGGTGTGATGTCTGCTTGGCATTGCTTTGAAGTCTTGAGGATTTAACAGAAGAATGAGGAAACAAGGGAAGCTTTCACGGTTAACTTGTTCCACACAACATCGTTCATTCGTTTACAATGACGTTTCTCTCTACAATCCTTTCAAGCTTTCGTCTCTTGAAACTGGTCCGAAACGCACTTTAATTTCACTGATGCTTTTACGTAGGTATTTATCCACGTGATTGGAGTTGTGTGAGAAACAAGATGTATTTTTCAAGCTTTTCACATTTCGCATATTAAATCTATAGCCTCTCTCTGGGAGCATATTATTCGAGTTGGTGAATTTATCTCGATGCGAGAGCCCCATTGTACGTGTCCCTCTGATAGTTTTGTACCTACCACCACACACACACACACATTGTCTTTCACACAAGTTCCTCGTTTTGTCAATTAACATATTCTATCGCAGTGTGTACAAACTGGCGACAGCATTTCATTGTTGTTCCGTTGCGTCGCGTCGTCCTCCGCATCTAATATTGGGAATTGCTGGAGACAGAATGAGAGACTTGCCCAGCCTTTGAATTTAGAAATGACGTTTTTCATCAGCCTCCTCTCTGGTTCCTTTTGCTGTCAAAAGATAGACAGATCGGATTCAAGTTACTGTCACTGATATTACATGTTCTCGTTACATTTCTCGTCCCATGCCAAGAGTATTGTATACAGAGCGACACGGTGTCCACAATAATGGGACGAGGACAAAGGCTGCAAGCGAGACTGATGGAAAATAGGAAAGTATATCTTTGAAAGGAGGAGGCTTCTTTGGTGGTGTACTATGGGCAGGTGGAAGCGGCGAGGTTAGGTAGACAATGTTCATATCGACCGGAATTCATTGGAAGTAGGGCCGAATTCATGTCCGTGGCTGACATCGCACAAACTCTTGGTAAAAATGAGTTTATTTCTTAGCCAACTACAATGCAAACTCGATACAAGGAGAATGAAAGCACCCGCTTTTAAAACTCGACGTATGTAATATCCTGCTACGATTCACAAACACGAGCTAAACTGGGGAAATTAAATCGAGGAAGAATGCATAAAAGGCTGTGTAGGAAGTTGAATAAGATGGGATTCTAGTAATAACGTGTGTGACACTATTTCCATGCTATTTAAATCCCTCTGTCAGTTTAATGTAAACATTGCTTTGAGCCAGTATAGACTCCTTTCGTATCGTATGGAGTAGCTCATGGAAAAACTTGAAAGAAAAGGGTGGCCAGACCAGAAACAGCACAGCGTCACCACACCAGCATAGCATACTTTCATCTCTGCAAAAATCCTACACTTCCACCAAACCAACTGTGCTTTTATAGGTTTGCAGCATTTGTCAAAACAAGGGTCTCACACATGAGTCGCTTCATGCTTTTTCATTCTCCAGTCGCGACTCTATCTCCACTCGGAATCTGTATTGTTTACTTAGCTGTTGGTTTTGTGTGTGGTGTGGTGGTGTGGTACGGAGCAGACGAAAATAAAGGCAAAGAGTCCAAGTTTTTGGTGAGTGATGTTTCCACAATGATGTGTGCAGAAATATAAGAGGCATAAATACGAGAGAGATAAAGTAACGATGAAATCAGCATTTCTGATGTCATCTGAGGGGAAAACCACTAGAATTCTGGTTGCGCAATGAATGACTTCAAAATGAACAATCTATAGCGTGTTGTCCGCGCATTAGTTGACACCATAGGATGCTGATGATGATATTGATGACAACAATGCATACTCTTTTTGTGTCTTTCTTTTTTGGATACGCTCGAATTGCAAAGTAATTTTGTTCTCTAGCATGACATTGCTGTTGCTACTTTAAACAACGTAATACATATGTATGCATGCAAGTGCTTTTCTCCTGCTACTGCACTTGTAAAAAGACAAAAACCACATTTTTGCAGTAACACGGTCGATAGGATGTGTCCTCAATTGTGTACAAAGCACGAGAATTTTATTTTCTGTTGGATGTTAGTACGGAGTAATGTTCAAGTAGGGATTTTCCTTGGTATTTACCTCGTTAAACACCAAATTTATGAGATACATAGGTGGTGGTATGGTGGAGGAGTGGGAGTGATCTGAGAACGTCGGCACGGTATATAGCATTCTCGTGTAGTTGATGAGCAAAAGACCACACGAATCTGCATAGCTTACAAGAATGGAAGACGAGTATGGAACAGAGAGTCACAATAATTTCCATGATGGCCCCACTATTCTTACTACCGCCGTCATGCATTTCTCCTCATCCTGATTGTACTCAACGCTTCGTGTGGAGTCCCATGTGTGTTTAATCTGGTAACGTAACGGCGGAGAGAATGGGGGCATTGTATGAATCGCCTGTATTAAATATGCATAGGTTGTCGTTTGTAGGAGCCCGTGTGTGTTGTGTACACTCGTAGGGTTTGGGTGTGCAAACAAAAAATCTAATCACAATCTATTCACTTTCTCTCTCGCTCTCGCTTCTGAGTCATCATAATCACCATCATCTAAAGAGAGAACGGAGCACTTTAGATTTTCAAGTCCACAATAATACTGACGCCACCACCACGCTACTCCCGTACTCAGTTGACAGGAAAGAAGTTATGCGGTTATACAAACAAAAGTGTGGAGACTCAAATAAAGAGCATAGCTGAGCAGACATTTGAAAATGTACACTCGAATCGAATTAATAGAAGGGTGGAAACCGGGCGAGAGTAAATGCTACAAATTACTATATTTTACGGCTCATTGACTTTCATATTCTGATAAATTTCATGGGTGAATGCGTCGACGCAAAGCACACAGATTTTTCATACAAAAGATCATCATTCTGTAGTGTGCTCAGGATGTGGATTTGCAAAGAAAGGAATCAATATGTGTTCGTATGAGCTTGAAGAGCTCTTATGAAATTGCCAAATAAGTAAGAGTATTTTTTTTTGTTTTGATTTTATTGATAAAATACATCTCCCTCTGCTGGATTCCTCCAAATAAAAACATAAAGACGATATGATGGTTTTTATCATATGCTAATAAGACATGTAGCGTTCTGACATTTTCTCATCACTTTTCATCAATCATACTTTCCAACTTTAATAGTTTACAGCGTTCCATCGCTCCCGCTCACTTTCCCCAGTCATCAACAATATAGACATTGTCTTGTTGTTGTAAACTCACATCTGTCTACACGTTTTATTATGCGGAGCACACACACTAATAAAGAAGCGGAAACGTACTGCAACGTCGCTTTCTCTCTGAAACATTGATAAAAGAGAAAGTTTGTCTCCTTATTGTCATCATTCCATCTCTCGCACTCTTCATAAGTAGGGATGTATAGTCATCAAATCTCGGCTTTGTACACTTACTTCCACATCCGTAGGTATCCATTTTATATTGGCTAACTTGTTCAACTCGTTTTTCTCCTTAGTTCCTGTCGTCTTTCATGCAACAATGCGCGTCTTTAAAAAAGAGGAAAAGAATTTTTCCAAGAAAAAGGGAAGAGGGAAAAAATGTAAGAATTAATTTACTGCACAGATTACCTTTTTTCTCCTCTTGTGTCGAAAACTTTCATTTACTTTACTTCTCTCTCTCTCTCTGCTCCTACCTATCTTTCACAATGTAAAAAAATGCTATGCGTCATAAGAAAAAAGCAAAAGCGACGACAGGACGGAAATTGGGTTCGTAGAGAGACAACTTTTTTTCTCTCGCCAAACCGTAACCGTGTCCAAACAGAAAGTTTTCTAAATTTTTAAGAACTTTCTTCTCTCCTGGTACTGAAGTCGTTGAGCTCTATTCTTTAGCTTCACCTGCAACTCGCTTTAAGTTCAGCATTGTATTCAGCATTTTTATGCTGCCACAATCTCTCTGAGGTCATGAAAGGGGCTTGTGAACCACACGCCTACCTTTCTCTCTAGCTTATTTTTCTCTACTTTTTCCAAAAAAGAAAGAGACCCATGCAATTTCACCACCACAGTTTCAATCTTCTTTACTTCGCATACAATTCACGTGTTGTACACTTGAAATGGAGGTAGTCGGAGGAAAAAATAATCTCGAAATTAACTCAAGTTAAGAAAATCCTGACAAGGGAGAAGATTGTTGATGTTATACTTTCAACTTTCAACTCTGAAAGGAGAATGACATTACCTAATATTCTTTCCTTCATTTCTTGGCATTCTGTATAATATGTTGCGTCACACGCATTTAAGTTTGAGCCAGACTACATTTGCTCTTATGCCTTTAGTGTGTCCGTCCACCGTTACGTAAAAAAGCAGAGAACTAGGGGAAAACAATTCTTAGGTAATTTGGGTCTCCTGCTCTTGATTTGCAAGCGGTACGATATGAGTTCTCTCTGCAGTAAGATGCTGGATTGGATTTCATGTCAAAAAGCGAGGAGTTCCAAAACTCAACTGATACGACGGAGGCATTATTGGTTGGACTTCGTAGAAACGACCATAACTTGAGGAATGGAGAGACTCGCCTAGTATAATGCGGAGCTTGTAAAAATATCTTCACATCTTTCGTGTGTTTACTTACATTACATCAAAGTTGTACGCGTCCTCTTCTCGGCATGTATTAGGTAGCTGCTCAAACTCATACCTACATCATACGTGTGGCACATGAAAGAATTCAACCAGGTCAAGTGATCTTCTTAGGAAAACATTCACAGCACACTAGACTCACATATCGCATACAAAAAACCCTGGGAAAACACATGCAGGGTCACAGGAGTCACAACGAGGAGAAAAAATTAAATCTTTCTTTAGAAGTTGAAATATGTTGTTGTACAAAGTAGACTAGCTCGTCTCATACATGACATTATAACCAGCATTCATCCCAACCGAAATCCGAGCTCAAAGTCAAAATCTTATGTCACGAAGTACGTATTATAGTCGTAGTACTCGCATTCTTGCACGAAGCATATGAACCTAGCGTATAAGCGGCATGTCTCGTGATATTCTAAGCATGTGTTCTCTTCTCTGAAGACTTTTGTTATCATTTCACAGGCTTTACAACATTCCATTCTCGGAGCCGGTCTCTCGTCTTTTCCTTTATGTAATAAATGTAATACACGCACTTTTACCATGTTGTAAAATGAGAAAGCCAGAGAGAAATCGGGCTTTCCCCCTGATTTCAAGGGAAGGGAGACGAGACAGAAACCAGGAGAAAATCTTCATTTTTTACATTCATTCTTCCAACTCCATGAATTGCACTCGTCTCGCTAAAAATATAAACCTGTACGTGTACATTTTACTTTTGGGCATGTTCTTACTCACTCAGCCGTCCCTCTTGGTTTCACTCACACAGCCGTAGAAATTTTCAGCAATGCGGACTAAGCAAAATTGTACGCGTATTCGTAGCTGGAATAAATAGAATACGTTCATTGTTACAAGTAACTTGTGCTCAGTCTCCAAACACAAAACACTTGTACAATCATAAATTATTATGCAAGCTGCAAGGATGAACTCAATCAGATTAGTATTTTTTTGGAGTGAGAGACGGAAGGGAAACAAAGTTTTGTATGCACGCATTTTTTATTTTATTCAACGAAAAAAGAAAGCGTGATTTAAGGAGAGAAAAATAAAACCAACTGCTACTCATCATGTCATCGTTTTTTTCTACTTTGGCCTATATGCAAGTCTACACAATGTTGTAACTTTGTTTCTCATATTACTCTTAAACCAAGGCGAAGGTTCAGCTTCAACGAAATATTATATTGTAGAATAAAACTATGGTGGTGGTGGTGTCGGCGGGTAAGTGAGTGACTGAAGGGAAAAAATGGGGAAAGAGAAAAATAGGGGATAAAAATTACGTTCGTAATGATTCACATGGGTTCACTAAAGCATCGCTGTAGCATTCATACTTATCATATCATATCATCACAGCTCAACTAGCCGCGGGTTTTTTTCTCATTCAATATGTACGGAAATGCAAGAGCAATGCTCTTGTTCTCTGATGTATGAGGGAGTTGGTGCGTGTGTGTGTATGAGAAACATTACTCCTTCTCTGGATGGCATGTATTCATACACTTCACTTCACTCTTTCTCTGCTCCTCTTTCACTCTCATGAAAATCTCTGAAAGCATTATGATAAGGAAGTTGCATGAGAGAGAGAGACTTCGAAATTTTCCCCATATTTCCCTTGGGATCTGTTGTGAATAGTATACTGCACGAATGACTTCTGCCACCGCTCCAGCGTACAACCTAGCAGACCTTGCTGCTTAAGCCGCACCGGTTTGCATAATATGTTTTGTGATGGAAAAATTACCAACACATATGCACCACCACCGGTGTACTAATAAAAATCCTTGCTTGCACTCTTGCTCCCTTATCTCTTGTAACACGAAGCATTTTAGGTACTCTGGTTTGAAACCAATATTATGTATCATCATCACATGCCCTCAGCATCACTTCAATCTCTTCACACACAAAGATTCATTTGCAGCTTCTTGAAACCCTGACGCTCCAAAAATCTCAGCAGCATTACTAATCCTGAAGGGTGCAGTCTTTTTGCACACAACAGAAACATTGTTATGCATGAGGAATTGTGTTTGCAAATCCTTCCTCCTTGTATAATACGCCGTATGTACATATGGTAATCAAACGTGGGGTTCATCGTCAGCGTTTCTTTTTGAAAGTGATATCATATTTCACATGAAAACGAGCTGCATGAAAAATACCAATTTAGGTTTAGGCTAGAAGGAGGGAAAAATCGGACACAATCTATGTCAAGCGTCAAGCGATGTTATTATGATGCATGTTCGTTCCGTTTTTTCTCGTAACAACTACTTATTATCTTCACCGAGAGTGGTGCATGCTATATATAATAATATTGTGTGAGTTCACAAATTCTGGGAAGCGACGACGACTACGAGCTTGCGGAGCAGTGAAAGCGTAAACTCGAGCAGTTTTTGTGTAAACTTTTCCAACAAAACTATTGTAACAAAAATGGCATGCTGCTCCTGCATCCATCCTTTTAGACTGAGCAATTTTAGGCAGTCGTCGACACTTTTTCACTTTAGATTGAATACATGTTGCCTCCACCATACGTCCGCATTAATCCTCCCTTTCTCACTCGCCTTTCCTTTTGTTTACCCTCATTCAGTTGGTCTAGTGCTCTCCTAACACAGAAAAGAGTAGGTTGTGGCGGAGGAAAGTTGTGCGGGAAAGAGAAAAGTATCTCATATTAATGTGTAATGCTCTCTGACTAATGCACACATGTGCTCTCTCCCTCTCTTTACGTATGTTCATATATAAGAAGACGTGTGAGCCAACATGAGAATTTGATGAGTGTTGGAGGAAACCAAAGGGCGCTTGGGCTTTGCTCGCGTTTGTGCGGCTTATGTTTCGGCGAAAGAGGTTTTTGAGTGACAGTGATACAAAGTAAAAGGGAAACGGGTGGATTATTGTTCTGTGGGCATTTCTCTTTCATTAGTATTGACTTGGTGTGTGCGTGTCTCTATTTTTTGTTATGACTTTAGAGGAGATTTTCTATCTTTCTGCTTAACAGCGCTGGCGTCACTTTGTATGCAATTTTAATGATTATATCATGGAGTGTGGATAGCAAATGAAGAGAGTGGCAGCTTTAAATTGCAATAAGGTTCAACCGTGTGGATTTTGAGTGAATTGTAGCAGATTTGCACGAGTAATTTTGATGACAATTTTGTGTGAGGAAAATCACGTCTTTGAGCTAAATGAAAAAGACTAAATTGTAGTAAATCTTGAATTCCTTTTTTAAAGCATTTGTTCTTTATAAAGCATGATGAAAAACCACGTAGCCTTCTTAGGTTCTCTGAAATTCTCTCAAAGTTTGAGAGTAATAACGCAGGAATACTGAAACATTCAACTGTATATTTAAAAATAACAGCTAAACTCTACTGAATGCGTAAGTTTTCCTTTTATTGTTGAACGCAAAGCATATGGTTTATACTTTTTCAATTCGTACTGCGATGAGGGGCTCAAGAAGTTTGGAGAAAAAGCACTTTGGAAGTATATAGTATATTGGAGTATATAGCAGTTTCAATTTCTGCTCTGAAACTAATCTCGTAAATATTTCATTAGTGCCATGAAATCTTCAAATCCGAGAGCGTATAGTCTCCGTCTGTTTGTAATCTCTGTTATGCACGCATACACTTTGGGCGAATTTGATGTTTATATAGTGGTGACGGGCGCGCACTATATAGGGCCATGTAGACTATGAACTTCCGTCAACTTTGAGCGTATTCATTTTTCAAAAGAATCGATTTTTCTCTCTCTTCCATTCTCCTGGGGTTGAACACCTTTCTGACCTGAAATAGGCCAGAGAAAGGCCATGCATTTTGAATTAGCATAAACATCTACACTAATGCGTTACTTGTCAAGGTTCCTTTTAGGAGTCCACTTTTGCCAGTCAGTAATATGACTGGAGACTGAGTCGATTATATTCGCAATGGCGGGATTCATATTATGAGTAAATACATGAGAAGTGTTCTCAGGCAATTTTCTGTAACGTAGACGTTATACAGGTTGTTACAACCTCCGCTGAGCAAGAAATCGCCCCTGGTGGTAAAAAAAAGAGGAGCAGCCAATCCATGAGTATTTATTAATGGCCTGTTGGATAAACGACGAGGGGACGTTAACAAGTTTTTCTCACTTACTAGATAGACCAGTCTGATAACGACGGTTCCACTTACCAAATCTAGTTGATAACCTGCCTGAAAATGTCCACCTAAAAAGTTGCGAATTCACAGGCGAACCTGCTTTTCCGTTGTTCGGTACTTATTAAAAACCCAAGGTCTACTGGGTTCATGGCCGAAACTCCCACATGATTTTTAAAGTCGGAAGAAAGTCAAGTTGTAATGAAAATGATGAAATTTCATTCAGGGTTTTATATAGTTGAATGTCATTTGACTCCGGATTGATCAACTATTCCGAGAGACGGGTCTGCGGTCACATTATTTGAAGTGCAAAACGTTGTGAAAGCCGCTACGTAAGTTTTTGCACGCACTGGCGTGTCTGACTTTCATAAATCTTGTATCAATACTTCAAGCCTACTAAAATATTAAAATTCTAACGGCGCTCACATTCCAGCAGATATACATTTACCGTTCACAGGTCATCGATAACTGGGATTTTTTCATGCTAAAAAGTGGTCAGGGTGACCTTGTTTTACAGGAGAGAAATATACGTCGCAAAGACCCAGACGGCATAAATATGACGATGTACGAATGGAGTAAATAACGATTTTTTCATCTCTTCCTCAAAAACCACTTTCTCGTTTCGAAAAGGAAAACAACTTCAACATTAGACCTTGTCAGTGTCACTCTCGTCTAATGTGAAAGAACAGGAAATAGACAAGGACACACGTTTATTACTGATATACATATATATCAAGCTTACAGTACATGTTGAAAAAACACAAATGTGAAACATACACAATGAAAGAGAACGTATTGACAGTACAATACATTTTCCCAATGCCTCTATTGGAAATTCTATAGCACTTGTGAGTAAATACAGGAATGATTATTCACACCTCAACCGTGAACATTTGATTAGAACAGTATGCATTTTTCCGTTTCCCAAATCCTTGTTTAGATTTCTAATCATGCACACACCAAGGTAAAGCCAGAGAAGCGTGAAATTACCAAACGGAATAATCAAACAAGGTCGAATTTATATCTCCCATAATGTTTATTCACACGAATTCCCTTCACAACGTAGCGTAAAAAGCAAACTCCAAACGTGCCACCACAGCGCCGCACCGGTGTGCAAAAATTGTGCATATACTCACACATGTGACGTGTTTCTTTCAAATGAATGTGCTCTTTGGGGAAGAAAATGAAAACACAAAGGGCAAATTGGAAGTGAAAGAGAGAGAGAGAGAAAGTGAAAATATTGAAGAACCCCTCAGGTTCACAATGTTTGCAGAGAAAGCAGAGAAAGCCTTTCAACATTGAGGAGCAAGTAATATGCTTACTCACCTACCACCACACCGAGCCGTAGGTGTTATCCTTCTCTCAGCTCTTTTCACTTTTACTTGTTGGTGGCGCTACAACAAGCCGCTGTAGCCTTACTGCAGCATTTCTCACCGGTTCATTTTCACTTCTTCCAAGTACATTTTCTTCCATGACTTTCATTGTCTGTGCTGTATTTGAAGAGTTAAGGTTTACAAACCAATCTTTGTGTATATCGTGGGAGAAATAACGTTTGCAAGTGTACAAAAGAATTGATAATATGAGAAAAGAGATTCGTTTTTTTTTGTTTTTTCTCTTCTGCTTCGTTAAATTTTCTGCATACTCCCTCCTATGCGTGTTTTGTACGTCTCACAGCGGGAGTTGTGCATGTTTTGATTCTTTTTGTTTCACACAGTTCATCTTTTCGATATTCCACCGTGGAAATTCCAGGAATCTTCCACTTTTCTTCATTTCATCATTCTCACTATCTGCGAAAAACAGTGCCAGTCATCCCCATTGAATGATGTGAAGGAAAGCGGTAACGGAGCACCATACTATTTGCTCTATCTCTTTTAGAGCTCAACATGTTATGTCTGTGTGCATCACCCCGCGCGCACCATATAATCATGACGATTTCTCTTTATTTTCTCAGACGAGGGAGTAAATTCAGTTTGACATTTGATTTTCTTATTTTTACGGCCTTGCAAACTGCTCCCAGTAATTCTTTCAACATCTCAGGCCGAATTATAGAGAGAAAGTCCCCGCCTCGTAGTATCTATATACAGGATCATGTACAGTCGAAAAAGAGGTATCTCTCTGAAATTGGGTGTTGTGTGTGTTGTATGTGCTCAGTATTCTCTCCGGAATACAGTGTCTTTCCCGCGATAAAAATGCTTCCACACACACATGGGCTCCTCTTTTTTGGCTTGAGTTTCTCCTCCTATCATCGGGCTCATTCTTCCATCATATTTCTCTCTGTGCATGACTGCCTTGCTGCATACTTAAGAAAGGGAGAAATAGTGGAAATATGTGTTTTTGCCTTTTGTTCAACAGAACTGACTGTTGAACATATAGCTGCTAGTATGGGAGCTAGTAGTAGTTTTTTTGAGAGCACTTGATACTGGATAGACTCAGCCCTTGTTTGTCATTCTATAGACATAATATCTCTTATTACAACAACTGTCATATTGACTTACACTCTCTGGCAGTCACATAAGCACATGAGTAACTTCTTACATGATGTGTTTTGCTTCATCGTTCTGACTGTTGACTTCCCCCAGTAAAAACCAAAGTCAGAAAAAAACTTGGGAATGAGGAGGCAGACGGGCTTTTTTATTTTTTTTTTGAGATGAAGAATGAAGACCAAAAAATATATTTTATGTACTCTCCTCTCTTTCTCGCTCAGTCTCTTTGATTTTCTTTACAGCCAATATACACAAGTATTAAATGTATATATACTCTCAGAGGCTTTTTATTACAAGATTTTCTCCTTGGTATATCTCTTTCGTCTTTTCTAAACCTTCGCCGTAATTCACAAAATCTCCGGTTCGGATTTCTTTTACCTCTTATGTCTCTTCGACCGGTCGCTGTGATAGGAGATAAATTGTTGTGTAAAAAACGTATTAGAACGACGAGAATTCCATGTAAGAGTCGAATTCGTAGAGAGATGGAGAAACTCATAAATATTATGAGGTTTTCTTTTATTGCTGTTTGTCCCCGAAAAATGTGCCTCTGCCATGGGTGAGAGGAATAAAAAAACGCATACTTTTTTCGGGTGATATGGTGCACATTTGAACTCATGAGTATAGTTATATACCTACATGTATTGACTTGCCTCAAAGATGAACAACTTCCGTTCATCATTTCCGGAGGCCAAATGCTCCGTGCCCTGTCGAACATACCCCCCACTCGCACACTTGCATATATAACGACATTATGACTTTCCACGGTTGGCTTGTTATACGGGTAAATGGAAAAGGTCATAAATGACAATGCCTTTGTAGTTTTGTGAGAAACTTTCAAGTGTCTTTTCAATGGTAAAGCTAACAGTATGAGTGTGTGAGTCTATGCAGCATATGAAAGGAAACGGGGCACGTCTCTTTCAATCTAGTATTCGGGTGGAAACTTGGACTTTGTGCGAGTCAAACGAATACTACTACTGCCTTCGAGAAATGTTCAATAAATACGGCAATTTCGCATACTCGTGTCTGGGGATTCATATTTGCATTTATTTGTGTCCTAATGTAAACTATGTTATAGCGTAGCATATCATGTCCCGTTGATGAGTTTTATTGTCGACTAGGTCTAGTCTAGACCGATTTAATTGCAGCTCTGTATTGGTGAATTCTTGTCGGTGTAACTAACTACACGATGAATCATGAAATTTTAAATAGTATGACCGAAATATGACTGTATCTGTCATCTCGCCAGCTGCACCTGGGGATTTTTCCTTACGTAACGTGGCCTACTGTCACTCAACAATGTCGTTACACCAGTGATGACTGGATTTCATTTCGTTTTTAGCTGTACGCTTAGACAAAAATATACAAACGGAGAAGCAGTTGAGTTGAGGCATTACGTTAGAAAGGGTCGATTTCACACATTATTACGAACATTTTGGCGTACACTCGCTTCATTTCAACTATCTAGCAACTGTACATTGTATATGTGCGAAGAAATTCAGAAGGCATTCTCGCTAAAGTGTACGAATCTTTCGATCTCACACTCCCAAAGTTTTATAATCGTCTGCTCGTAACGGCACATTGAAGTCGTTTAGACGTGTCTAGGTATTTCTCGCGAACTACGTTTCCAAAATGAAATTGGTATTCGGAAAAAAATAATGTTCCGAGCTTCGCTGCAGTTAATTTTTCATGGAATCGATCTCGTCTTGTCCCGAGTCGGCGAATGAAAGGTCGATGGGCATCGATACATGTGGAATGATAATAAGAAAAATAACGAACGTTATTCACAATTCTGTCTGTACTAACAAGGCTACTTCAATTTTCTTCTACGACGTTGCAAAAGTCACCCAGTGCAAAGCGCCACAGACGAGATAAACAAGTAATGCTAATGCTTCTACGTAGTATAGATCTTGTACAAAAATTGAATGGAACAAAATGTGATACACAAGTCTGCTGAATGCGGGACAAACGGAAAAAGTTTTGTGTAGCAAGAAAATTGGGCTGTGTTTGCACTCGTAATGGATGTGCGCATGCATGTGCATCATCTATATTTCCAGTTACTGACAAGAAATGACGTGGTCATAAAGGAACGGGGAAGAAAAACAACTTTTTTGGGATGTGTTACACCTGGTTTTCTCATTTTCAATGACTTATTCCATATATACAGCTACTTTGTGCTTCGGGGAAGCTTAGCTGTATTTTTTTCTTGAACCTCTTTCGGTCCGCATTATTAGAGAAAGGGAGAAGGAGGAAGTGCTTCGTAAACTGCATTGTGACTCTCATGCGAAGAATGGTGTATTGTACTAAAATATGATTTGATGAACAGTGAGCACGCGATGGTGTACCAGATATTGCGAGCAAAAGGGAAAAATAGGCCGTGATTTTCTTTTCTTTTTTTTTTTGCTACATAATTTTAAAGAACGATATTCTCCGTACATGTATGCCGGCAGGCTAGACTTTCTCCGAATTAAAATAGGTACCTATGCTTCTTTTTGCCTGACGTCTATTTTGCATGCATAGACCACAATAAAATACTTGATCCAGACAGTTTTCTCGGTTGTAAAAGGCGAAAAAAATTGTCCTGTTTGTGGGGAGATGTGTAATTTTCACAGTGACTATTCCTAAAACCGTAACGGGTAAAATTAAAAAGTGAAATTAGTGTTGGGGCTGGGAGAAAAGTAAAAGGGCCGTAAAAACGTGAACGCTAGAATTCGTGCTTGGAAACTCAAATGCAAATTGTTATCCCCACAAGTTTTTTAGTGGCTTTCTCCAGCGTCATATTTGTCTCCCGTGTCAGTTGTGTGAGTGTGTGAAGATGATCATCATCATGAAGGTCCTCATGATTTTTGATTTCCCAGGGCTCTTTCTCGAAATCCACTCTTGTACATGTGCGAAGAAAGTTTACGAAATTCACTTTTTTCGTACTCGCTCTCTCTCTCTGAGTATTCTTGGTGGTTCTAGTTGTCTGTGTGTTCCCCCAAAAAACGCTCTCGGTTTTTTAGTATAAGCGGCAGGAAGGAAGTGATGTGTCTTGTCACTATACACTCTTTTATCAAATGTTCCCAATGGAGGGAAAAGTTGGGGATAAAAAGTATAATTTTATGGAACAAAAACCACCATACAGCCATTCCAAAGTTATGCTTTGGTCAGGAGTCACGATGTTCTGATAAATAGGCTAGCGTAATATAATGTTGGTGGGGAAAGCGTTTAGAAGAAAAAGTTGAGCACGTGTGCGATCTGCGGTGCGTTTAGAGTGAGAGAATATGAGTTGCGTATTTTACTATGACGGGACTTTTTTTTATACCCATCACCACATAATATAGGAGTAAGACACGCAATGGATCACTTTATATGTTCACAACAAAGAATAGTGGGCGGCTCCGGTCGACCATTGAAAAATTGTGTAAAGCATCTCATCTTGAATAAATTTGCAATGTAAGCATTTCGCTGAGCATGTGAATTAGATTATTTTTTGACGTTAAAGGGCTAGGCAAACATAAAGAACATAAGACGTACGCCTCTGAGGACACGGGGAAATTCACAGAGTGGAAATAACAATGTCAATGTCATTTACCTTCTGAAGCATTGACTCATCACCACCACATTCTCTCTAGAGCAAATTCGCAAGCATGTCGAATGAGAGAGAGGTGAAATAAACGCACACTTTAAGTATCGTCGTGGTCCTGTTGTTAAAAGGCCCGAAATACTCGTTAACACTCCTCGTAACTGTCATAACGTTCTGATCCTTGTGCATATTAAATACTAACGTACGACCTTTCTCTTCGCATAAAAGAGCAAAGTCAGCACATTTCTGTATTTCTATGAACCCGGATACACGCACCATTCTACCTCTGCACTCCACACAGACGAAGTGTGGGAAAGGGAAAGTATACGCGATAAAGCTACTTTACGCCATATACGTCAGTGGAGGAAGGAAGGATATGAAAAATGGGATGAAACGAGGAACAAGAGCCATTCATTCTTTCCTCTGTGTTTTTCCTATCATCGTCACGTGTATTTTCGTGGTTCCACTCTTCACGTATTCAAAAGTCTTGTTGCTAAACATTTCCCGATTTTTTTTGGCATCTTCATGAGAGGAGTGTGGAAGGACTAAAAAATGTCAAATGTGCACTGGTGGTGACTGGCAAACAGATTTTTTTTTCTCCAAGACAGGGAAATCCCCATTTCATACATCTTTAGTATCACATTAAATTACATCACCTCATAATCATTACATTATTTAATACAATTTGAAGGGAAAATTTCATCGTTGAAAGAGAGACGAGAGGGAGTACAGAGAGTGTCTCGTCTCCCTCACTCAACTTCAGTGTGAAAAAGTCACACATGTTTCCAATTTTCCATTTTGTCCTCCTCCAAAACACGCTGCTGTGTGAGTTGCCGTTTCCCCCCGTCGTTTCCAGTATGGATTGTGGATAGGATTCGTTAACCTTCATTGCCATATTAAATGTCAATTTATTGCTTATATTCAGCCGAAAGAGGCACTACTGGAAATAGATCGGCTTCGCTATCGGTCTCCTTTCATTCGTTTCTCTTTTTCTGGTTGTGAGAGATATTGCTGTGTTGTGTGTTTTCGTCGTACGCATCGTTTATATTTGCGAGCACATCTCGCTCAAGTCCTGTCGTTCCATTTCCTTTTGTATGAATATTATCGTGACTTTCCAGGGAAAAAATGCAATTCCATCACCCAATCCACAGTTCATTATTTCCACCCTTTTGATGAATCCTTACATTTTTAAATAATGTTCATGCTCTAAAAAGTTGGCGTAGCCCGCAGATAGTGAATTTCAAGTTTACACTTGTGTAGCCAGCTCCGAAGAGAATGTGACTTTATTTAAAATAAATGAAGCGAAATGAAAAGGGTTTCTTGTTTATATACTCTGCGACTGATGATAGTCGCAGTGTGGTGATGATGACTGTGATGACAATGCTGTAGTCTCACTGCCATGTCGGCTCTGTGTGCGGGTGTGTGTCGTGAGTCATGAAAATGACTTGGCAAAAGTCACGTGTCAACCAATTCCTCTGGCATCATCCAGCTGGCATAAAAAGTCAGTAAAAGTCTCTCGATTTTGAGCTAAAAGCTCTAATTTTTACATTTCCATACCATACCAAAAAAGAGAAATATTTGGGAAGAGTGTAGTAGTAATAACGTTAACCTCAAAAGTTAGAGTTAGGATTAACGTACATAAACTTGGTAATCCTCTGCACGCGCTTAGCCTCGCGATGGAAGAAGGAAAGTGGGAAGCGTTTTCAAAGACAATCACTACTCAACAGCTCATCAATTCCTTTCACCCTTTTAACGTCTCCGAAGAGCAGAGATATATGGGCCGCCTCGTTTCCCTACAAATTATCGCACATTTATCACACCAGTAAACATTCCGAGCATTAGGAGATTCAGGCTGTGTGCGGTAGCGGTGATGCAGCAAACATCAATTTGTATGGATGTGGTGGTGATGAAGCAAAACTGTCTTTCTCTTTGACTTGGAGATGTTTTCGAAATCTTGTTGAAGTCAGAGGGAAGAATTTTCACAAAACTTGTGTTGTGTGACACACATGCATTCGGATGCTCCCTGCTGTCATTTGTTCGTTGCTGATTAGTTGTCGTTGGATGTTAAAGAATAAATATAATATGTATCCAGTCTGAGTGTGAACTTGATATATGTCTCTTTTTTGTCGGGTTAAATAAATTAATGTGGTTTAGAAAATAAAAATTGTGTTTGGCATTCTCAAATTTAGATAATCAATAATTAAAAGTTTGAAAAGTCTTGACAGCTCAAGTTCTTTCATAACCAGCGCATTCTGTAATACCAAATATTACATCGCTCCATACAAGGTTATTGACTTGGTTAAACGAATAATAGAACACAGACAATTAGGCACATGTCAACCTTTCGACTAGGTTTGCTGTGCCTGATACAACAGAGGAGAAATCTGAAGGAAACTAATGACAGCGAGTTCCATCATCACAGGTAGTCATAATGAGTGAGGCAGATGTCACCAAGCAGTACACGACTGAAACAAGTGGCTCTCGTTACGCTACTCCAGGTTGCTATAAGCCTGCATAATGTTCGTGTGGAAATGAAAATTTATTGGAAAATCTCCGCGAGTCCTCCTTTTATTTGCTCACCGTTTGTTTTCCTGGTGTGTCACCAGCTCACTGCGGTTGACAGGATTTACATGGGTGCATGTTTCGACAACGAGAGTTTGTGAGTCAACCAAGTCTCACTACTCATTGTGAGTTTTGAATACAACACAAGCGAGACTTCCTGACAAGAGAATGAAAAGGAAAAGGGGTGTGTCCTCTCACGCATTTCTTGAGTTTGTTGACATTTGAAGCTGATTGTGATGTGCAGACATTCGTTTCTGATATAATTGCTGAAGCACAGACGTTATGACGCTGAATTAATATAGAAATACGTATTGAGCTCTTGGAGCTGCTAGTAATCAGCTTATTCATGAAGGGAAAGGGGCGATGATGGAATGCTAGAGTTTGCTACAACACTATTTGTTTTCCGCAGATGAAATACGTAATCATTCGGCTCTCTATACAAAAGTGCATAAATGTACTTCGTTATGTGAAGTGCGTATGGGTGAATGAGTGCGAGTTTTTTTGTGTGTCAAGCATTTCCAGGTTATTTAGCATTTTCGTTGAATACATTTCCACTTGTTTTCTCCTCTCTAGCAACTATCCCTTATTTTCTATCAAAAGGTAGAGGTGAGGGAGTGGCCCATTTGTTTTGCTGGCGTCAACCAACCATTCACCTGTGAAACGAAAAAGAACATACCTAATTCCTTTATGAATTTTATGTATTCATTTATATTACGCTTGATTCTTTACCGGCGGGGAGTTGTTGTGATGAGAGAATCAAAACACCACACAAACTAAGACAACAGATTATTCACAAGATTTGTTCAGTTCAAAAATGGTTGTCTCTGGGCAGAGAATTTTTTGGCTGCCCAATGTTTGTACAACAATTGGAGGCCTTTTCAGCTCTTAATTGTCAACCTGGTAATTAGTGCTGGAGCTGTTGCCATTGTGGTGAGGATGGCTGGAGGTTTTTAATCATCATGAGTGAGGCAGAACGGTTTGGGATTTCCTCTCTACGATTCTCAATTCCTGTCTTCCCCACAATCATAGAAGAATAATTCGTTTAGCTGACGCAAAATGGGAGATGTGCACGTACACACATCTATACAACAAAATAGGGTGCACTGCACAAAAACATTCATCTTTATCTGTCGACGATGTCGCCAGGCGGGATGTTGTTGGCTGTGTGTGTGGTAATTAACAGGTTATTTATTGCGCTTCCCTCGTGATGTGGTAATGAAATCAAACGAAACGCTGTGCTTACCATGACCAGAGTGTAGGATTTGCATTTGATCCTTGCGTGTTGATGAACGCGCATGAAACCTCGTCTTCACAACTTTATGCTGCTTACTCTTCAATTGTGCGCACACGTCTTTTTGAAAGTGCATTCATTCAATCTAAAAAAAAGCAACGTATTTACATACTTGTGTCGCTTATAAATCTGCCTACGTCTTCTGGACAAAAGGCAAGCAGTCATGTAAGGAGTAACGATGGCTCATATTTCTCCCCTGGACGAAATGCGATGTGAAAGTCGCCTTGAGGCGGGGTGTAGTGTTACTTGTTGGTGAGAGAAGTGCATGCAACATTGTCATCGCTTACTCACTCTTGCGCCTCCACACTTCTCGTCATTTTAATGTACAAATGGATTTTGTGTACGAAACAGCGAAAGCGGACTTTAAGGTGGTCCATCAAAATGAAAAGTGCCACTCTTCATTAGTCCCTCGTATTAAAACGGATTAATTTCATTTTTCTAAAAACCTTGTTCTCGCCCAAAGCTGGAAGGCAGACGTGAACTGTGAAAGAATCGGGGATGTTTTGCTGGAGATTAGGTGTTTATATGGTGCAAACTGTACACATATCAAAGACCATGTTTTAGGTATATAAAAATGTATTCTAGATATAATCGAGGCGCTGAATCACAAAGGGAAAATAGGTATATTTATGTTATATTGGGGGAAAGGAAATATTTTGACGCTCACATGACAGCTCATGTGCAGAGGGATTTATCGTTCGCAAAGAAGTAAGCGTTAGTATGACAGACAGTTGAATAAAAAAGTCCAGGAGGTTTTTGAGTCCCTTTTTCTCTTCTTCTCTGGGACGTGGAAGAAGAAAAAATGCGTCTACACTTATAACACTTGGATGATGACCATCAGATTACGGCGAACACTCTCTCCGGTCTCTATCTGAGTGTGTTACCTCGTCGCTCGTTTATCACGAGTCGATCTTTGATGCTTGTGCTCACGGGCTGACAATGAGTGTTGAATGAGTAATAGCATTTCACGAAGATTTGACATTTTCTGACAATCCACTGAAAACGAAAGGTTAACTCTAACGTTTATATCTGTTACGGGGATCAATGAAATCAACTTCACGAATGTTGCTTTTATTACGTTCCAGAGGTACCTATCACAAGCGAGACAAGCATGATGTTCCGAACCACACATATGTCTACCTGTGTGACGCATCGGTGGAAGAGCTCAAATATTATGTCAGATAAAATGGTCCCTATTGTCCTTGCCTACTTTTCCCTGGTATAAAACTCCCAGGTGAATCTCGTCGTTGTGCATTGGATTGTGCCCTATTTTTTCCCTTATATTTCTTCTCTCGAGCATATCGACGGCACACAAAGGGTAAAAACCTATCCAGTTCTAGTTCAATGCAACGTGAAGGTAGGTCTTGCAAGAAGGCAATTTAACTGGAAGGAACACAAATACAAGCAGTCTCCTTTACATAGACTTTACATGTGAATGAGCGTCCTTGTGAAGCACATCTCGCAGCTCTCCGTATTTTTTTTTCTCTCCGCGTTATGTGTTTCCCATTACGGATTAGGGTAGAAATTGGATAATCTTATCATAGAATGTTTCACAAAGCCGTAGAACACAATCCGAGAATCTGAGAGTTTCCTTCCTGAAAAGAATAACTTTAAATAAAAAGATGGAAATGCGCGAGTATCCCAGAGACAGCTAGAGGAACATGATGATCGAGTCGAAATCGATTGTCGTATCACGTCACACACTTCCTCGCTACGCTACTTTACGAAGATTTGAATCTGAGAATAGGATCGGTAGCCTTGTACTAGTTGTGCTCCTTCCTTGGGTTGTTGTGATGATGCAACGCGTGACTGGATTTCGAATTACATGGGCCATCATCATCGTTATGATAGTATTCAGGGGAAAACAGATTAAGATACGAATATTATTCGATGAACCGCTTCTAGGCTCGAAAAGAGAGGAGACGACTGAAGCCATACAAAAGCCATCTATACTCAACAAGGAGCTCAAGCGGATCATTCGTATCCTTCCTGTCTCAAGATGGCTTTTTCTTACAGAAGAATGATCAAAAGAAACACAATAAATGGGACGATCATTGAGACCAAGTTTAGTTACAGGAAAAAGTATGCCAGAAATTGTCTATACACAGTATTGTGTATCATCGATTGGTAAACGAAAGAAGGGATAAAGCACACAAGAAAAAACAGCGTTTAAAGTGAATAATTCACAATGCAAAGCTCTACTACAATATTGACCAAATCCAAAGAGAAGAGAGGAAAGAGGCTGGAAAATAACTTTTTAAAATGCTTCGCATAGCTGAGCCTTTTTCATAGCTTCGTTAGTTATTGTGTCTATCCATTAGCCGGTTGAGCTGGTCTTTATGTGTACGTTGAAAACATGTGTACTTTTTGTGTCTCTGTTTGCTCCCATTTCTTTACCTTTCATATGCTTTCTGCTGCTATTACTTTCTCGAGTCGCTCTGTAGTTGTGATGTCTCCGGATATTGCTGTCATGTATGTTATTTGATGCAGATGTCAATGTCAATTCCTAGAACGCTCGACGTTTTCCATCTTTGAAGAACACACACTATATACCCTGTCCTTTGAAGAGAGTCTTTTTTTTTCTTACCGGATTTGATATCTTGAGCTGAGCTAAGAAATATGTGGCTGAAATTGAAAATGTTTTAAAATTCCAAGCAAAGATTTACTTTCAAACGTCATTCAATCAAGAAACTACGTTGATGGCGGAGGCTCAGTGCTCTGACTCTCGTACCCATTTAGATCTACGCCTAAATTTTTTCAGCTTAAGTAACTTTTTTTAGAGAAGCTCTCTCACATTTGCTCAAACTTTTCTTTGCCTGTGCGTGAGGGTTGTTGAAGAGAAACTCATCGAAGTCAAAGAGGCTGGTGAACGTTGATTTCCTCAAATTCTCATTCTCTAAAACTCACTCACCACATTAAAGTGCACAAATTACTTACTTGAACTTCCCAAATATTGCGATGTGTGAGTATGTTTGATCTTATTGAGTGAATTAATTAAGTCGAGGCGCACCCCGGACTGCAGTGAGACGCGTAAAATCGGCTTTTTTTATTAAAGAGCCTCACGTGCTGGAAAAAGTCTTAATACATAATCAAAAAGCACAGACAATTGAAGATCAAAGGGCATTCCGTGCCATGAAAATTGATGAAGATGGGATAACACGTTCTTAAATATATGCTTTTGCGTATGGAGCCTTAGCTCACTGTAGGCTGTGAGAAGCGTCAGAAAACCTTTATTATTATGACGAGGCACGCTCTAATTATCCCTTTCTGAGGTAGAGAGAAAGATATGGAGAGAGAGACAGAGCTCACAAATGTAAATTTATTACTCGCCATTCACGATCTGTTACAGCATATTTACAGGGCTTTTAAAAGACCTACTTCCACCAAAAGTCACTTTGCATAGAACCTATCACCGCGGAAGAAAAATAAAAACCGTTTTGGTGACTTCGTGACGTAACTTTGAGTAAGGAGAAGTTGCGGGAGGAATAAATTTTGGGGCGGCTCAACAGAAAAGGGACATTTGCCTACGTGTGTTCACTGATACACCACATAACCACTCTCTTTACGTTTACATTTATGCATATTCGTATTCAATGACTTCATTAACATACGTTGTAAACGCTATAGAACTTTATTCGAAACTTTTTCCGAGTCCCATTCAAGTTCGAATTTATGTGGATATGTAAAAGGTCATAACTCTGGGATTCAATTCAATTCTCACTGTATCTCTCGGAGCAGTTTGGAACACCCATATAATAGTTATGATGGAAAACCGTGGTTGGTACTCACAAACAGGCGCATTAGTAAGTGAACAGAGAGAGGGAGACGAACTATTTGCGTGCTCATGGTCGCATTTAATAACTTGATGATGTATAGAGTATGATTGCTTGTCATAATTATTCTGTCTGCAGCGAACAACTGTTTAGCATTAAGAAATTAATAGCATGCGGCCAACCCCAAAAAACTGGAGTGTACTTTTACATCTACGTGAGAAGCCAAAAAAGTTGAAATCGGTAATGTTTACAGATGAATGCAGTAAAATGTAAAAACTCAGAATTGTTACGTACACAGTTAATGTACCTTGCCTTGACGTTCCCACATTTTTCTGTAAGGTTTTCACATTCCAGAAGTACAGCAACGGTACCATATACCGGACAGGAAATATATATTATCGGAGTAAAATACCTGTCTTTTGGTTAGACAAAATAAGACGTAATGGCCAGTGTCCGAAGTTGGACTGCTTTTTACTTTTCCG
>JAHZMW010001918.1:0-18067 GCA_027743745.1 Alloscopus bannaensis | reverse complement strand
GTGCGGATGAAAAACGGGGAAAGAGCCACCGGAGGTGGTAGCCAAAGAAAAGGATACCACAACGACATGAGTACAAGTTACTCACAAATAGATTTATTCAAGGACGACGAGAAATGCTTGACCACTCAGGCCAAGCTCGGATGTGGAAGAATGACTGGACCACTCGGGCCAAAATCAGAAAGAAGAATGCTCACAGAATGAGAATGTGTGGTGCTCTACCAGGGCACCACTAACTTACAAGCTAATACATAATGTGCGAAGCAAAGCGAGCTCTCCTCACCTGGGCTTAAACAAAAGACTCGGGTCGGGTGACTTGAGGTGTTCACCCCAAATACATACGTTTAAATATATTACATGAGCTTCGATTCAGCACAGGATAAAATGCTAACATTTTATACGACAATTCCTCTTTTTTTCCCGGGAGAGATTGGGAATTGAGTAATTGAGTAATTGAGTAATTGATTTATTACGATATTGTCTTCAACCAAAAAGAATTATAACATTATAACATCGTAACTCTAAGGCTGTTCTCCCAGACATACCGCCTCACCCACAGTAATGGTCCAAAACAAAAATTAAAAAATTAATCAATGAGACGCGCCAGTCAAATCCAATAATACAGTCATTGATTATAACTATGTATATATAAACATAATCATCATTACCGTTAGCATGCAAACATTGATGATAAGATTGGGTGATGCGTCTTGAATATTTTAGTGAATGCTCACTTTACATTGTCGTCGTCCTCCATTTTCTCTCTGCCGAGCAAATGTTCCACAACGTCTCCTCTGAGTTGTTCCCTCGGAACGTATTAGGACTCATCTCGTTGTAGACTGAGAGTGTGGGGAGATGGATGAATGAAGTACAAGTGTGTGTGTTACCATTTCAAAAAAAATTGTCCAAAGGGACCTTCAACGACAACCACTGAATGCTCTTAATATGCAAACGAGAACCACAAGAGCTGCCACATGCTTTCCCCCCACAGTTCCCAACTGGATTTTTTAAGTATATTTTTAAAAGAGAGACGACGAGATGCTTGGATGTTAGAATGTTTCTGTGTTGTTACACATTTTTCAGGGGAACGTCTTTGGAGCGTTGTCAAAAAATGGTCTCTTTCTTGCGATTAGACGTATTGACTGAGTTTCGTAGAAAGCCTTACAAAAAGGGGAAGTGGGGAAGTAAAGTGGCTGTACGTAGCTGGTTTCCGTCAATACTGCTTTGCCTGTGCTGCGCAGGGAATTCTCACAGGGTGACACGAAAAGAAGCCATTATACAAAAGCTGGAGACGAAACCAGAGACTGGGATGCGTTGTCCAACATTGTCATTCGTGTACGAACTCTCTGGTTTGTAGGAGCACAATTTTTTATATCACTGTGCTCACATTACATATCTCGCTCCTTTTCCCTCGCTCTGCCTCTGGAGACCGTAAAGCCTCAAAATGCAATAACCCTTTCTGTGTGGCAATATGTATATTCATTTGCTGTACACACAGAGAAACAAAAAGTGTACAGGGGTTGTTGGAAACGACACACAGAGAGCAACACAAAATTAAGTCAGAAAAAAGGTTAAGACTTTTCTATAGTTGTACTACACACAGAAGCGAGTGAAAGGCGAAAATGGTTAAAGGAGAAACAGGCTGCCAAGAGGACAAGCTGGTACGTAGTAAAAGCTCTCCCCGAAAACAGCAGAAATGGCTTATTTCCTCTCGTTCTCTCTTGCTCTTCTTTTTGAATATGGATACGGATGCTCTGTCTCTCTGAGAGCTGCTCCTAATAAAAGTTCATTTATCAAGAATAACTCCCTGAAGAGATATCGATTATGAAAAAAGAGGATTTTTTATTTGAGAGAGAAGAGCGACGCATAAAAACGGCACAGGAATTGAGGACGAAGAAGGAAGGGGAAGACGAAGAGATGCATGCAATCCATTTTAACGGTCAATTAAAACCACTGAAAGTACGGCTCAACACGAGTCGCTCCACCGCAGTACACGCGCTTATTCCCTCAAAGATTGTTATTTATGGGCGTACTTTGCCGTATTCCGTGAAGAGGATTTTCTGATTGAAAATAAAACAAAAGCCCTTCTTCTTCCCAGCTCTTTCCCACTACTCCTTCACTCAAGCCGTGGTGGAATGGTGGTCTCTCTCTTTTTCTACGCGTGTGTTCGAGTGTGCGGTGGAGGCTCCTCGACAAATTTCCCATTTCCTTGTGTGTCACCAGGAAGAAAAAAAAAGAAAAACACAAGACTCGGATGTTTCTGTGTGTAGTCCCTCTCAAAAGAAAGTCAGCATTCACTATTTCATTGTAAAGCCAAAGCTTAACACATTGTGACGGCTAAAGGTTGTTCCTCCCACGATACGAGAATGTTAGGAACACACGCCAAATCTCTCCCGAGAATACAATTTCTCGTCTAAAAGCGAAGTTGGCCACGATCCCTCCTGCTGACCATGTGTCAACATTTATAACCTTATGCGAATTTCTACATCCTTTGCTCTCCATAAAAAAGTGTATCAAAACCACGACAAGAAAATGTCCTGCCCAATACCGCTCTCCTCTTAAAAGAGTGAGAGGATTGTGCGTAAAGAATTCTCACCAGAATTGAGATTCAGAGACAGCGCGGAATACATATATGCGTGTGTACGTATGAATCCCAAGGTTGTTTCGATTTTACTTTCATTTCGGTAATAATAATGCTACAAAATTGCTCACACGAAACGTGTAAATATGTTCTCTTCTTAGAGACCGTGATGTTCGTGAGGAGCAGACTCACTCCACTTTATGCATGCATATATGCACGAAGTGAGGGAGTGTAATATGGTGAGTGACTGAATGTTTGTCTGAGTATGGATGGGGCGTAATGTTATTGCATGACAGTCTGTTTCTCTCTTGTGAAAATGAATCTGTGTCTGTGCATGTCTGGAGTCCAGATTCATTTTTTCCAGTTGTTCTCCTTCCAAAATCTCCATTCCCCTCTCTCTCCCTCCTATGATGTATCTCTTTAATGCGAAGTGAATGACTCAGGGAAATGTGTGCATATCAAATGCATAGATATTTCTGTCTGCTTTTCGACTGTGTGTCTGCTGCTTTTAAAATCCTCTTCCTTCCTTCCACTCCATACCGCACCAGTAGGAACGTCTGTGTGATATGCGTGTGTCCTTTTTCTTTTTCGCCAGAAATGGAAGATGAACAGAGAAAAAGGAGAGTATCATCGTATCGTAAAAATTCACAACTGTTGGCTACGCTCGAAATGATATTATGTGTACATTATGCATTGGATGAATGTAGTGCAATATGAATGAAGGAAAAATGTGGGAATGAGACGGAGGAGCTTCAGCTTCTCACTGAATCTCTGCTACTTTTTATGTCCCTCTCTCTTAGAGTTTGCTTTATATATCATGCTCTTACAAAGGCTTATGGCACTCTCTGTTACGTAATGTATAGAACCTCTCTTCCCTTCTCTAGGCTTGCACTCCACATTTAATGTGAAAGCCCATGTTTTTAATGCATAATTCATAGAGCAAGTGGTAAAGACGAAAGCGATAGAGACAAGAGAGAAGGTTGAGGATCCTCACAGTAGTGCTCTCTCCGCTCTCTTATTTTTTAACAAGTGGGATCTTCATTTAAAACTTAAAAGTAAGCAAAGAAGACCGAGAGCTAGTCTTCTCATCCATTCATCTCTCTTTACCAAATGTGCCTCTATGTGTGCATACCTAGCATCGTGTTTTTGGAAGAAAATGGATGAACTTGTTACATCTAGTGCAAAGCAAAAGGCTCACATATTATAAACACAACGTGGTTTTTCCCTCGCCTACAACTTGTTCAAACTCATGTAAGCCGTTGTGTGGACACCTTTGAACTGAAGAAACGGGAAAAAGGATAAAAAAGGAGCTTTTCATCTTTTACCGTAAATCCATATACAAATAATATAGTTCAGATCGCCTGCACACATCAGCTTACCTCCCTCCTCATGTGCGCTTTGCATATGAGAAGGATCTGTGTTTTTGCGGGGATTCTTAGGAAAAGTCTCAATAACCCGTCTCACTCCATATGCTCGTCGTATGTGTGCACGCATGCATCTTCCGTTTGGGTTCTTGTGGGAAATAAGCTTTTGAGGTGCAGGTGACTTTGCATGGGAGCATTCACCGCAGCAGGAGCTGTGGAGCACAAATCGACCAACTTGGAAGGAGAAGGAAAAAAGTACATGGGCGCAATTTGCATGAGAGTGTGCCTCTATCTGCGTGTGCACATGTGAGGAAGAGCTCTTCGAGGCTCATCATCATGAATATGAGATCACATTCCAGGGAGCATATCATTACCGCCTGTGAAATGAAGACAGAGGCGCACACACATTCGGCTTTTTTCTCACAACACGTTTAAATAAATCATCAAAATTCATATTCATTCGCCAAATGTGATCTTTTCTTTTGAGAGGGAGTTATACGGACAGAGAGAAACGCGTGTTTTTCTCTCAGAGAGAGAACTCTGTGGGAAATTCATTTGAAGCCATTAATGCACCGAGAGCACACAACTTCTTATGAGCAGCAAGCACAGCGTATCTCTCTTTCTGGCTTTTAATGGACAGCAATTTCAAAGGGCACTCTGAGGTCACATCACAACTTTCTTTCCAAGCGATAAAAGCTCGGACATATGGATCTCTTTAAAGATGAGTTTCTCCCCCTCTTTCTCTTAGCCGGACTTATGACTGGCGTAATTGCAGTGATCACATCAAAAAGCAGAATGTTTTTTTTCTCTTCTTTCTCGAAACTACTGGTTTATTACAACGCTACCCTTTGATCCACCATCAGCCTCTCTGCCCCCTTTCCCATATTTTTTACCTTCGCCTAAAAACACATACTACTTTAGGGTTAAAACACCATTTTTCCTCGTAAAAATCAAACATTTCATTCGAGTCTTCATTTCATTTCATCTCGTCTCTACTTCTCCCTCTCGCTTTCGTCAACGTGATCCCATTTGAAAGGAAGGACGTGTGCGGAGGCTTGAGATGTGTGCGAGTTTTAGTTGAATGTGTTGAATGTGGAGTACTGCAGTGTGCAAAGCAGAAAAAGGAAGAGAGGGAGAGAGAGAATAAGGCATTAGAAGAGCTCTCACTGTGTAATAGCCTCCTCATCTTGCCTCTCTCTCTCCCTCGTCTTAATGTTAACGACTCGCATCTCCCTTTCAGAGAGCATCACTCAAGCTCTCCCAATCTCCACTAATTAGACCAAATGGCATTTCATTTTTAAGAACTTCTCCGCTCACTCAGCCAGAGAAATTCCCATAGAAAAACTTTTTCTCTCTGACTCTCTCTCTCCCTCTCTCGTTCTCTCGTTTTGCTTCCACACCAGCGGACGGATGGTCGGAGGGAAGCGAGGGAGTGAAAAGAGGAACGAGGGGAATTTGGGAAAGTAAAAGCCGGAAGAGAGAAAGCTCTGCTCGGGAATGCGAATGTATACACAACGAGAGAAAGAGAGCTGCATAAAGGAATGAGCGAGAGAAAGAGTAGTATTGTGTTGGAAAAAGACTTAAGACGACGACCTGCCTTTCATATGACGTCGCATCTTGATTTACTTTCATTTTCCCCGTAAATTTCTCCGAGAAGAGCGAACACAAGGAGGACACAAAGAGAGAGAGGAAGAGGGACGTAAAGTATTTTCAATTCTTCTCCCTCGCAGCGTTAATACCTCACTCACAAGTCTCACACGCCGCGAAGAGAGGTCTGACGAGCTCGTCTTTAATTTTTCCTCAATGCACTGGGAGCACATGGAGTTGATAATAGAAAAACGAGGTGATCTCGTGGTTTATGCCACTGACTCAGTGTGAGGAGGAGGAGGCCAAGTGGGGAGGAAGAGAGAGAAAATGGTGGTGATGCTTAAGTTGGAGAGTGGTTCTCTGTGTGTGTGGTTGTTTATAAGCCTTGTCACCAATAAATCTTCCACTGGCTTCACCAAATGATAGATTGGGCTCGCGTGAAGGAAAGTTGAGATTTTTTGTCAAAATTAATTTACTCTCCGCCACCAAAAGAGTGTGTGGCGCACACAAATCAACAAGAAAAGTATGAAAACACAGGAAACCCCTGGAGGAAAATTGTGAAAAAGATGGATTCCAGGGTCTCGCGTGATGTCGATTTGACATCACTCACCAGAGACGAGAAGAGAGAAAAAATAATATGTAGGTTTCAAAAAGTCTCTCACAAAAACTTCACATGCAAAATGTGGAGAAAAAAGTAGGCGTTCATCTAGATGTTATTATTTTTGGGGAAACAATTATAGAGGAAAATGTGAAACCTGAGTCGTCATTTGATACAATTTTAGCTTGGTTCGCTGGCACGCATTCCAACACCGCACACAAGTCGTTTTGTCTGGACCCATTCCTCGCGAGACGAAGACGAGAGTGTGTTTTCGCATGCAAAACAAGGAAACCAGGAGAGCTGACGAGATGAGAAATTGAAAGCAGGTCAACAAACCAGAACTATTTTTGATATTGTTGTGTGTTCCCGGAATGAGAGAGAAGCGATGACTCGGATCCTCTATCATATCAGGTTACACGTCTGGTCTCTATAGATTTTCATGGAGGAACGTGAGCCTGGAATTCCAGGAACGGAAGACTTGTTTTGTCCTCCGTTTTTTACACGGAATTCTATACACCCAACAACCAAACATCTACAAATACATGCCCTCCCTCTCTCTTCGCTCTGATCTGCTTTACCTCTGGCTGTGCATAAATAGGTAGCCATCATTCGCAGAATTTGTGATCCCCACACACTCACATCAGAGTCTGTCTTGTATAGTTTACGTTTTCATGCATAAATACGCATACGTGATGGTGGCATTGTTCCGTTTGCTCTCCCTTCTATCATTTCCGCTCCTCACTTTCTCCCTCACCCGTTTCTCTCCAGAGTTGAGAAGAGAGTGCTGCTGCTGCTCGTTATAGTCGTCGATATGCCTGCAACTTGATGTTCGGATGAGATGTGATGAGATTTTGAAGGGAGGCGATCAGAGCAGTAATCATTCCTTGTCTGTGGAATGATAAAATGCAGTTGAAACCGCATCACATTTCAACACGCATCAAATATTCCCCACTTGCTCTCTGCCTCGTTCCTTCTCAAGTTGGCTGCTGTGCTCATCGCATTTTATGTGATGCACTCCAGTGATAAATCATAATGAGAAATACCTGAAAGTGATGTCGTTCTAGACCTGGCAACACATCTCCTCTTTCCCTCGAAATTGCCAGACATTTTGTAAACAAGCCCTGAACACACAATTGCGCTACGCCCATTTGCAAGCAACCCTCTCGTCAGTGAACCTGCAACGTTGTCATAAACTTTTGTGTGTCTGTGGATTGTGGGAGTGTGTATGGGTGCGTGCCGTAATCATGGAAAATTGTGCGTGGCACTTCGTTTGTCCATGCACGCTGCATGCAAAAAAAAACTTGGAGCGTATGATACGCGAGAGGGAGAGAACAGAGCATGTTATTGATTATGGCAGCAAATGCCAGGGCTATAAGCCAAAGCGACACGCACACGCGAAGAGCCAAAAACTTTTCCTCTTCCCACCACCACCTCCACACAAAAGGAGAAAGAGTTGACGGGAGAGGCGCTCATCCTAATCCAAAGAGCACACACATCTCTTGTACTCTCACAGTGTCTCACTTCACAGGCCAGACAATGGAGGATGTGAGACAACTGTATCCAGACGGAAGAGAGAGTCGGTGCTAATGTAAAACGCTGTGAATGACGACGAAAAAGGGGAAAACAAGGCATCTCCATTATCATCCACCCATTTTCTCCAGTTTTTGAATTAATTTTGTATGAAAATTGCAAAGCCTCAGGAGGAAAAGCTTGAGTTGCAATGAGCCCTGCTTTTTTCCTTCTCGTGTGAGACTTTCCCTCATCATCTCACACTCCCTTCTTCCGGAGCATCGCTATACACGCGAAAAAACTGAGATCATCACGCTCATGATGGTGATGATGATGATGATGGGCAAAAGCAACACGCTAAAACACTAACTCCATTGTTCTTTCTGCTCTCACACTCACTTTCTCTCCTTTCTCTCACTTAGCCGGAGCTCGTGGGTGAAATGAGAGGTGGAACTACACGAGTTACGCTAACTTCAATTTTCAACTAAATCAAAATCTCATTTGGCATCTCACAAAATAAGGTGGAAAAACCACTCTCCTCGTCCCGTGCACACATTGTTCACACCAGCGCTCTGAGTGAGCATACAATCTTTATTTCCACTTCTCTGCCTATGCATTTTTCACAAAGGAGGAGTGAGAGAAGAAAAAGAAATAAGTTGGAATCCCAGTACAAATTTTCTCCGTTTTTTTATTCTGTGTCCATTTCTCAAAGAATATACAGAGAGAAGAGAGGAAATGGGGAAAACATGAAATTAGATATCAGCGGGAGCATCAGCACACAATTCCTTCTTTAACAAGTTGTGATAAAGTGGAGAGTGGCTACCCTGAACCACGTCTACACACACAACCCCTTTCTCTGACTCCTTTGTTGCTCAAGAACTGCTCCGCAGACTCTCTCTCTCTTTCTAACCATATCATCTGCACTCGAGCACAATAATATTTTCGTCTCCTTGAAAAGCATCGCTGGAGAGAGAGAGAAAGCTCACAAAAAGTATCAGCAGGAGTTCTTTTTTTCGTACGTGACTATTAAATTTTAAATATCAAATTAAGCAACGACATGGTCGACTTTATTCTTTTTACTTACTTCTCTCTCTCTCTCTTTCCCTCTTACCCCATAATTTTGTATGTGCTCCCACAACCCATGAGTCTGGAGAAAGCTCTCTCATTTCGCTACATTTTTGTACACGCTCATAACGCACACCATGTGGGATCGGCAACACTGTGGCATAAAACCCTTTTTATGATGAATTTTCATTGGATTTGCATAGCTTCTCTGCAAATAGAATAAAAGCTCTCTTTCTCTCTCTCTATAGGCTCTCGTGTATATACAGCCGCCGTCTCCTCTATCTCCGTGTTCATGAGCTGAATTGAAAATTTCCCGTGAAAAATGATTACTTTCCTCCTCCTAGCCCTGTGTGATGGTGTGAAGTAGGAGAGAGAATGGAAAAAATCTTTGGTTCATTTCTTCACATACGAAGCACGTGCGTAATACACTTAAAAAAATGAATGACACACACGAATAAAAGAAATAAAGCTATACGCGTACGCAAACATTATATGCATACAAGGGAGAGAAACAACTACAACTACACTACTTTTTCTCTTTCACTTTTGGGGAACACAGAAAAAATTGTATATTTTCTTTCTCTGCTTTCCCCGTGAAAGTCTCGTTTGAAGTCGCTCAACTCAAAAATTGATATGCTATGATCTGATCCGGATATGATAGTCGCCAAGAAAAATGTAGAGAAAGAGTAGCAATAGTTTACTTTTTCTTTTCGTCGTCTCTTTCTCTCTCTCTCTGGCTGCGATGTGTGTGTGTGCATAAAGAGGAAGAAACTTCTGGAAATGTAAATTAAGACGTTTGTGCGAGTGTTTCCTTGAGTTTCTCTCACTCATTTGATGCAGATGGAAGGCGATAGGCTCGTACAGCTCTCTCCGTGTGTGTGCTTTGTGTGAGTAAACGTGTCAGCTCTCAACTTGTGAGCAAAATGAGCTGATGAAAAAAGATTTTTTTGAGGAAGGGAAGAAGGCAAGGAAAAATCCCCAAAGAAGATAGTCAGTCAAGGGAGAAAGTCGGAGGAAAAGTGTAAAAGTGTGTGCAGTGGTGGCAATATGTGTGAAGCTCATATAACGCATAACATGTAGTTTCACGTTATGTGGAAGGCAGATGAGAAGAAGGACAAGACAGCGCCTTTTCTCGTTCTCTCTCAGCATGCACGTGCATGTTGGATTAGACGCGTCTAATTTATCCAGCGGAAAGTTTTTTCCACGAAAAAAGAAAACCCTATACGAGTCCCGTATTTGCGTTTGAGAGAGAAAGAGACTCAGAGAGAAAGTCGTAATATGATTTCATCGCGTTTCTCTCTCACTTTCTTCGGCCTGTGCGATGATCATCAGAGTTTTTATGAATGTGTTACTCGACTAAAACACGAAGATATGAATTTCAAGTAGGACGAATGATGTTCACAGGAGGGACGTAAGGGATAAAGTGAGAAGAGCAAAAATGTGCGCGGAATTAAGGAAAAGGAAGTATTGAATGTTTCGTTGAACAAGTTATTGGAAAATACAAAGTGAAGAGAGAAAGAAAAGGATCAAGTAATAAGACTCATTTCACTTTCTCTCTGCTGGTACCACACCCTCTCCCTCTTCTCCTCTCTTTTACACTTCACAAAGAAAACTAATTTAAATTAGCTCCCTCGTGTTGATTTTCTCAAAATTCATTGATCCTCGCACGAAGCTCGCACATGAGAGTCAAGTCGTAGAAAGGAGTAAGGATGAGCGCGTGTGTGTGCAGGTCTGCAAACTATGTTCTTCCCTCCCTGGATAGCTCTCATCAAAACCCGTAAAAAAGTGATTTTCTCATCTTGAAGTGAAGTGAGTGACTCCACGGATGGTGCACGAGAGAACATTTAAAAAAATCTTATATTCGTGGTTATTGACCCAGTTTCATAAGGAAAGAAAACGAGCACTTATTTCCTATTCCTCGCAGCCACTAGTCGGGTTCCTTTCTCCCCGCTCTGTGTGTGAGAGGGAGAGCCAGGGATGGGAATCCAAGTGAATGTGAATCTATCTGTGTGTATTCCTTGAGAGAAATTAGAAACAGCAGGGATTTTTTTCTCGTAGAGCTATTGAAAATGGCTCACGTAGCGAGCCAATAATACCAATTTCCAGCATTTTTCCATTCAACCTCCTTATTCCCTCTCTCTGGTGCAAATAATTCCATGAAATTTACACGAATGCAATGAACAAGACTGCTTATTGATGGGATTGAGTGCGTGAAGACGACGAGAGAGGAGAGCGAGAGAAGAATAAGGGAAAAGGTGGGAAACGACGACGGCGGAGAGAGAGAGAGAGAGAAATGTTTGTATTATTGGCTCGATTCCATTGACATTCCATACGTTTTCTAGTCTCATTCCAGTCGTACTTTTTTCCTCTCTCTTCGCTCAGCTCGTGTTCTTCCTTCCTTCCGTTCAACTTCCACTTGACTTGCTGTGCTCAACAAGCGGAATTAATACGGATCTAATAGCAACTCAATAAAGAATTGCTGCCTCGCGATATGTCTCTCTGGTTCTGGCCATGTTCTCCTCTTTCTTCCTTCTACTGCTGAGACCCACCTCACTTTCTCCGTGCACATTGCACACAGTGAGAGAAAGTGAGAAAGAGATCTCCCTGGTCTGCTAGCTCGATGGATGTGTCTGCGTGTGGATATGGATAAATCAGGTTGGAGTTTGTAGGATTTTTATCACCTGCCAAAACGGGGAGAGAGGAAAAGAGATTCCTTGGTTGCGTGCAAGCGGAACGGGAAAAATATCGAATCGGATTTCGTGGAAAGAGAGTTGGAAAGAGGGGCAATCATTCAACGCTGGTGTAAAGCTGTTGAAATATGGAGTGCGCACACATATCATCACATTGAGAATATGTTGCCCCCGTCGTCGCGAGGGAAATATTTCGCGAATATTGCACACTCCTCACCACAGATTCATTCATTTCCCCCCGCAATCAGTATTAATCTTTTGCAAAGGCTGCTTTCTCTTTGGAGAGTAGGTGGTGTGCCAACAGGGAGGCTCATGCGGCCAGGTAGACTGCGTGGACAAACGGGGAGCAACAGAACCGTTCTCGTTTTTTACTGCTGCTGAGCTCTGCACTAATACGCATATTTATATCCTTCTCCCATTTTATTCTCTGGCCAAAAGGAAGAGAGGAGAAATGTCATCGCGTATTTTAAGTAGTGGGCAAACATGCAATAAAGTATTGGCCACACATGAAACTGACAAATGTCCTCCAATTCCACTCGCTCTCCAAAAGCCGAAACCACTCGCCAAAATAAAGGATTCGATGAGGCACAGCGGAGCACGCAGGCTGAGAAAAAGCTCCACACTCATTCCTTTCTGTCATGATGGATGAAGGCAACTAGTAAAAGGCTCTCTGACGAGCATTGTTTTATATTCATTGCATTGTCACGTGAATCCTAATCTAACGTCGCCCACAAAACGAGGACGACCGCGGCAGAGTCAGCGTCTTTTGGAAAATTTCATCCAGAAAATCCTCGCAACAGCTCATCATGCTCCACATTTGTTAGCTCCCACACACCCAATACGATTCTATATGCACCATGCAAAATTCGTCAAAAAATTCAGTAAATGCAATTAGGAGTAAATCTAAACAAATAGTTCCACCGCGGCATTTACTAAAACAGACTACCGTCATCAGGATACACTGGACTTTGACAACTGCAAAAAATGCACCGTAATGTTCTCTCCCAATTCAGTGAGAACGTGTCGGGTGTTGTGGTGTTTTATTAGTGGGAGACACTCTAATTAACTCAAGCGCACCTATTTACGCAATCACTCACGACATCACGTCTGACACCGACGAGAATCATGATTATCATCATGTGCACCAGTCAATTGTCTTCGCAAACCTCAATCACCAGAGTCGTGGAGACCAGATATAAAAAAATACAGCAATCTGCGATAACGAGGCAAAGCTAAACATAGAGTAAAACAAGCAGCATCGCTATGCCCAAGCCGATATATACAGCTAAGTACATTTGTTTTTGCCGTACGAACCAAAAGAAGACGAATGTGTATTGGGCAAGAGAAGTGATGGAGATTAAGCACTTACCGTGCAACAGGGCTGCCACGATTGACAGCGTTAGTGTCCACGTGGGAATCATCTTACAGATGTACATCTTCCTCCTTTCCTCCCTCCGGTGGTGGGAAACACTCTGCTCGCTCGTCTTTTTTTCTCTCGTCCTCTCTCGCTCTCCGGAAAAAATTGGCTCAGTTCACGTTCACTTTGTCGCCTTCCACGAAGATGGATTAGATGCGGCGGATGCAGAGTAGGACACCGATCTTGTGACACCGTCTCTCCCTCTTCTTACGACTCCTTTCTTTCTCTGGTCTGGATTATAGTAGTCCTTATAGCGGATGATACTCGGATGATAATATGGTAGATGTGTTCGCCTCTTCTTCCACGAAATGATGATGTATCTTCCCAGATATACCTTTCTCCTCTTCTTACTTAATACCGTTTCCCTGTCCGGGTGGTGGTTTTTTCGGGGGAGATATTAAATTTTTTCTCTCGTTTCCCTTGTCACCCACTCGTTGGATACAATGAGGATGACGATGATGCTATTGAATGAATGCACTTCCCCTCTTTCTTTTTAGCTATTCTTCTCTCGTCTTATCCTAGGCCAGTTGTTCACCCTTCTCGTCTCTACAGCACCATCCGGGGCTTTTTTCTTTTGCCTCCAAAAAAAGGAGAAACTCTGGTTGCCGTTCCCTTCTCCGCTGGCAGTTGCTCAATCTTGCAGAAAAAAGTGTCACTTTCTTGTCTACAAAAGAGAAGAAGAAAAAAGTGAGAGCGTTACACGCAACGACGGATGGGGATTCATATGAAAGGGAGAGGCTCTGACAGTTTTTTTCACAGTTAAAGTCAGTCACTCTCTGTTTTAGATGACATGCGAGACTCTCGCTGTGTGTCGATGTCCGTAATGCTTTTTTAATAAGCGTTCTTGTGCACGCAGTCCCGACATGTCTATTTTCTCTTCGGAGGAGTAAATGATGACGATGATGTGGTGGAGGAATGTGAAAAGGAAGAAGTCTACCAAACGAGTGTGTGAGAACAAGAGAGAAAAAAAAGAGAAAGCAAGGCTACACACATCCCTCTTTTCTTTCCCTTTCTCTCTCCTTTGTAATAAATCAGATCATAAAAATGAGCTTAACCATTCACTTGTCCTCCTTTTCTCCCTCTCTTCGTGTGAGTCTCTTATCGGCTCTTTCGACTCATGTATAGTTCCCTGTTTCACCAACATTACACGTACTTACACTCGCTATCAGCATCACTGATGACTGCCGGAGAAGAGAGAGAGCATTATCTGAATCGCTCCTCAACCATAAATACATGATCACACTGAGAGAGAGGAGAAGAGAAAAGATATAAAAATGATAGTACTTTTATGATTTTATTACATCCAAGTCGCAGTCGTAAAAAAGAGAACATATTTCCACACAGGGAGAGAGAAAGAAGAATGAGTCGGAGGAGAGATGAGCCTCTACTTTTTTTTACTACTGCAGTGGTGTGTGAGAGTGTGCACACCACAAAAGGTGGGAAAGAGAACACCAGAAATGGACTGTACGGATGGATAAACGTGTGTGCGCTTTCTCTTTTTGTGGTGGTCGTGGACGACATATCACATTTCTCTGTGAACGTGTGTGTGTGTGTGAGTAAACCCACAAAAAATGAGGATGATGAAGAAGGAGCCACAAAAAAAGTTGTATTAATGTGTGTCGATTACACATTACTTTTACAGAAGGAGGTTGACGTGCCGTTCGTGATTTTTAAGTTAGACGGAGAACCAGTGTCCACATAAAAAGATACATTATTGCCTGCAATAACACTCGCTCCATAAAAATCATCATTACACATACACTCTTTTCTCTCTCCCACAACGTCCTCTTTTCTCTCCTAACAAGCTGCGTAAAAGCCATAAGAGAAGCCCCGTGACGACATAAATGTCCATCTACTCTTTTTTTCTGTATGAAAATTGGCTCAATTTTGCCCATACTCAAATCAAGTGGTCTTTTGCATTACTTTCTCTTCCTGTCACACACCTGCGAGGGAAAGCAGTGAGAGGAGAGAGAAAGACAGACGCATTTCTTCCGGTGTCAGAGGAAGCACTTGCTTCTGCCTGTCACTCAACGCGAGTCACCGTAAACCAAACGCCAGAATGAATTCGATATGAATGTGGTGCCGCTCTTTGAGAAAATTACATGTGGATTATTATGAGTGAGTGGTGTGTGTGTGAAGAGGACAATGTGGGCTGTCAAGTGATAGCTTCGTCATCAGAAGAAAAAAAGAACAGTCACGACTGCAGTTTCTCTTTCACTCATGCAATAATCTGTGACAGGTTTCACGCTCCCTCGCTTCGCCATGCATTTCACTCAGTCACATGCGAAGAAGAAAACAAGCTTTCTCTTTCTCTTGCCGCTTTCTCTTTTTTCTTCAGAGTTTTAGTTTGGAAGAAAATAGTAAAAAAAACTTGCAACACGCCAACTTTTTTTTTACTTCTCGCTCCATGCCTCTCACACTTTTTAAAGAAAGAGCGAAAAATGAGGAGGCGAGTGTGGCACGCGTTGCTCGACAAAAATATATATATTTATAGGAGAATGAGAGAGAGACTTTTTTATTCTTCACAGAATGAGATCACTTTAATGCAATATATGGTTACGGACTTGTGTAATTTGAATACTTTTCAAATTTGCCAACTTCCCTCCCTTAAACGCATGCAACATGATCGTAATGTTTCCCTTTTTCTTCTTGAACACAATTTGCTCAGAAAAAGATTAGAGATCTGAGGGAGTGAGACAGACAGAAGGAGAAAGAGAAGAAAAACATTTTCAAATCTAGTTTCATTCCTTTTCTCCCTTCCCTCCACAGACGCTCTCTATCGTCATCGTTTTTCCCTTTTGACTTTCACTTTGTAATGCTCGTCGAGATCTAAACATGTTTCGCAATTTGCAATTTAATACTGTTCTTCTGTTGCCGTTTCTCTCCTTTCTTCACTTTCATCTGCGTTTTTCTGTGAAGGGAAACGAAATGAAGAGAAAAACCGCAGAGCACCAGAGAGAAAGAGAAAGAGTTTTCTGGAAAACGAAATGAAGTCCCTCCATAATATATACCATCGACAATTCTTTTGAGCAAAGATTTCCATTTCCGGAGTGATTTTTTAAAGGGGACCAATAAATAGCGATGATCATATACGTTCACACACACACAAGCTCGCAATTCTCTCTAGCTCTCTGTGTGGATGCATGCCCTATGGCTTTTCCGAGTGTACCTGAGCATCACATCCTCACCGTTTTATCCTTTATACATTTCCCCAAATTCAACAAAAGAAATGAGATGAGTAGTGCGAGTTAGTGATAGAGAATACAAGAAAAAACAGAAAGAGAACAGGAAAAAATACATTCTTACCGACAACAAGAAGAGAGGGCAACAAGGCTGAATGGAAATCGGTTTCGATTTTATTCCAGTGATGTCACAAAGGGATAATCCCAGAGATAAGCGGAGAAAGACTCGATGTGTCCTTTTCACGAAGCGGAAGGGATGACGAGAACGGCTTCCCGTATTTTTCCTCTCTCTCCCTCGTTTTCCTTTATTGGGAAAAATGTGGGTTTTTTGGCTTTCGCTTTTGGAGCAGCAACAAGAACAAAGTTCGTTCGTGAACCACACACACGAGGAGAAAAAAAATCGTGAGTGAGATGACTAGAGTTAGAGTTGCACAACAGAAGTTGATATTGACCAGAAGAGATGACGAGAAGTAGGAGCAACTTTATTTAGGGTGGTTTTCTGACTCGAGCAATTTTCACTTGAAAGAAAGCACGCACTTCTGTCCTCTGTAGCCTCAACCAGTTTTCGGAACAACGGTCAATTTTATTTTACTTATTTCCAGAGGAAAAAGTGAGTCATCCACTTTACACAGAACGACATCGACTACTTCTTTGAAAAACAAGTTAAAGCTGCATTTCATCAGTTTTTTTCCTCTACACTTTTTTCTCGGTTGTAGAAAGTAGTCAATTTATTTCAACCCTTCTCATCTCACAGCTCGACTCCCAATAGCTCCATCACATATTTTTAAGGAGAGTTAACTCTCTTGTTCTTCCGGAATAAAAGGAGAAAAACTTTTCCCTTACTCGTATGGGTTTGGGGTTGAATCGCGTTGCGTGCAATGTGTGCACCCGTCAACCCAGAAAAAAGTTTTTTTCTATTCTGCTTTCTCCTCTTGGTCTTCTCCCTCTTTCTCTGTAATACTTGGTGAGGAGGAGGATGTAGAATGTATCCTATTACTCGGCTAACTACTCGACTGACAGAGATTGAAATGTCACAGTGTGAAAAGACTCCGTTTTCTCAATTACTGCCGCTCCACTGGAAGCACACAAAAAAGCCTACCATTTTATACCATGATACCAGACGATACGATACGATATATATCACTTTCTCTCTCTTTCTCTCGTTCTTTCGTTTTTCTCGGGGTGTGTGCAACGTCAGTTTTTGTCTTGCTGGTTCAGCACGTGCCAGAGCACATATCACACTCGTTGTGCATGTCCTACATGGGGAAAAGAAGTCTCTCTCTCTCTAACGAATCGAAGAATGCATTACATGACACGACAATGAATGACTGCTAAACTCTCCTCTTTAAATATTCCCCACTTTTTCTTATCGGACTCGCTACATGAACGTGAGTGTGTGTGCTAGTGCCAGCAAGACGACGGAGAGTGCTGAATATGGAATGAGTGTTCTCTGGGGGAACTCTGCGAAGGAATAAAAACAGGCTAGAGTCTCGGGGAGAAAGGAGGTTCTCATTAAATTCTACAAAGGTATATCTGTCATCGTGTCCACTTTTACGTCTTCAATGAGAAACGGCCTTATCTTGTACTTTTTTAAGTGGAACAAGTGAGCCTCATAATGTTGGAAAGAGAAAGGAAAAAACTTCCCCTCATTTTTCCCTTTCTCCACTTTTCCTGTTTGTTTACTTTTTCTTCAATTTCTCTCTCTTGCTTTTTCTTATGTCTCTCTCTCTCGGTTGTCCCAAGGAAAGAGGACGTGTGTGTGTGTGCGAGAGAGAGATTAATGAAAAAACAAGGACAAGGATGGATCAGCCCACAATGACTCACGTCACCCCACTGGCGAATGTATGAGTGGTTCGCTCGAGAGAACAACAAAAGAGACAAGGAACGAAAGAGAAAGAAATACAACTTTTCCTCTTTTGTCTTATGATCCTTATCTTAAAAACACATTTTGTATTCACCTACTTTTTTCGCTCCTCCGTGTTCCTTTTTTCCTTCGCTCCTCTTGTTTTCTGGTTCACTTAATAAAAGAAGACGGGAGTGCATGAAGTTCGACGAGAGAGCCCAGTTCAGTTTAGTC